>PVLA01004632.1:0-170104 GCA_004027455.1 Hydrochoerus hydrochaeris
GCAGCTGGACTCCGGCAGAGAAGGAAGGAAAGAAAGGAAGAAAGAAGAAAAGAAAAAGAAAAGAAAAGAAGATGGACTCACCTGTGCTGCTTTGCTTACTGCCTGTGTGGCTTCAGACAGAATAATTCTCATCTTGGAGCTCAGGTTTTCGCCTGTAGACTGGAACCCCATCCACCCCGCTGGGTTGTGGCGAGGGATACATGAGGGAAAGGAGGTCTAGCACTTAACTTTCTAAGGCAAATCTATCAAAATAGAAAAGTTCCAACTATTACTATTATTTTTTATGCCTTGTCTCAATCTCCTGGATCCCACAGCCTTAGGAGAAAGATTCGGAACCCCCCTGCTGGGAGGGAGACACAAGCTGGGCTGAACACCCCAATTGCACTGTATGGTCCTGGGCAGCAGATTGCCTTCTAGTCCTGCAGCAGGGAGGCGAGTCCCAGCTGAGCCTTGGCACAGGGAGGCCTGAGTTCTCCTAGCAAGGCCACCAGGTTGCCAGGGGACCACAGCCACTTCACCTCCCCCTCTAAGGATGAGTTTCCTCACTGATGAGCAGGGACAGTTGTGTCTGCCTCACTTGCCTCCCTGGGCTCTTGTGAGATTAAAAGGCCACAGGGGCATGAAGACCTTTGCCATGGGTCAGGCCCTATTAGGGTTTATTGCTCTCAAAAGAAAAGCAAGGGATGTTGTACCCCAGGGGAGCCAAGCTTTCCCCTAGCTGAAAGCCTCTGACTTGAACTCTTTTCTTTGCCCGTTCTATTCATTCATTTGATAGTCATTGGTTGAACACCTACTATGTGCCAGGTAGTCTGAGATGCTGGGATAGAGCGGAGAACAAAATCTTATGGAACTTCTTTACAAATGGAGGCAAAGATACATGTTGGGGAGCCAGACCCACTATCCCCTTGTCCAGGAAGCCTTCCCTGTTAGTCACTCCTCCTCTGGCCCCTGTGGCCAGTGGTCACACTGCAGTGCAATATCTGGCTTTGATAGTTTCATCAAGGAGCCTGTCTCCCTCTCCTCTACATCCTTGGCACCCAACTCAGGGCCTGACATCTGGCTGAGATGGAAGACACATCTGTTTAACACACGAGTGAATGGAATGAATGAGATGAATGGTGTAGGCCATGAGCTTTCCAGTCATTGCTACCCTTGTCGAATGCACTTTGTCAGGCAGCATCCATGTATGTGTCTGTGGGGGTGGTGGGGGTGGCGAGGGTGATAGTAAGGTCCTGTCTCTGTGCTGACCCATCCTGTAAGCTGAAGAGAAAAGGCACACTGGGGGTCAGGAGGTAGGAGTGACCATCTCTCGAAAGGTAACAGAGATCCATTACGTTACCTCTCTTTACCCTCCAGCGAAGTGGGTGTAGTAACTGTCTTACAGGTGAGGAGAGAGGCTCATAGGAGCACAGTCACTTTCCCAAGGTCACACAGGCAGACAGTGGCTGATAGAGGGTAGAGGTCATGACCAGGCCTCACCTCTTCCCTCTGTAATCGTGACACAACACTTATCTTCCCGGAGGGCTCGGGACCCTCACAGGTGGGAGAGGTTGCTAAATTGGGGTCTTGAAAGCTTTTAGAATGAGAAAGGGAGTCACTGGTAGGGTGGTGGCGAGGGGACCTCTCTGAGTATGTGAAAATCCTGGGATCTTGGGGAGGGGTCCTTGGAAGGCTCTGAGGCCGAATGGTGGTCAGGAGAGGGTGGGTTATTACTGCCTGCACAGGTTCCCTGCGGCAACAGCTGCTCCTCCTGGCGAGCTCTACCCCCAGCTCCCTGGCCGCCTCCTGTCTCCAAGCGCACCACTTGTTTCTGATTAACACCGGATGCTTGGAGAGATGTTTCTCTCCCGACTCCCGGGGTTGGTAGAGCTTCACCCCCTCCCGAGGTCCTGCTTCTCCTAGCCCACTTTGTGGAATTCAAATCACCCCTGTTCTCTGGAGTGGCCCTGCCTATCGAATCACAGTCTCCAAACCTTGATCCTAGAGCCCTCTGCTGACGCTGCTGCAGAAGAGGCTGAGACCCAGAGCCTTGCACCTCTTCACTTCCACCTTCCAAATCTTACCCAAGTGCGTCCAGATCAGCGGAACCACGTTCACAGCCAGAGCCCAGTTGCAAGGAAGGGTGAGAAGCGGAGCTTTCTACCTTCTATCCCTGAGCGCAGGACAGCGTGCTAGGAAGGGATGCTGAGTGCTGGCCAGTGTTTCCACCACCCTTCCTGCCACCACAGACCTCTGCTGTCCTGCCCATCACCCTGCCCAGGAGCTGCTCTGGCTCGCAGCCCATGGACTGAAGGCTACCTTTGAGGCCTCCTCCTTTCTTGGAGCTCCTATGCCAGCGGGAGGTATATATGATTCGCCTCTTTAAAGTGTGCAAATTATTGTTTCTAGTAAAGTCAATCGTGTTGCACAACCATTGACACAGCCTAGTTTAGAGCATAGTCGTGCTAACGGCTCGTACTCCCCACCCCGCCCCCAGCTTCCTACAACCACTGCTCCTGCTTCTATGACTGGCCTCTTCTGGACAAATCCTGCGCTCCCGTATGTTGTCATTTATGTCTGGCTCCTTGTACTCAGCAAAGTGTTTTCAGTGGTTATTCAGCAGTAGGGTGAATCAGCATTTATTTCTGGTAAATAGATTCCATTTGTTTATCCACCCATCAATTGATATATGTTTGGGTTGTTTCTGCTTTTTAGCTACTCTAAATAATGTTGTTGTGGACATTCATATATAAGCTTTTGTATGAACATAACATTTTCATTGCCCTTGGTGTGTTTAGAGATTTGACTTTTTCTTTTTCAGCACTTTTTTTTTTTGGTACTGGGGATGGAACTCATGACCTCGAGCTTGCCAGTCAGGCATTTAAACCATTGAGCTAAATCCTTGGCCTGACTTTTTCTCTTTGAGACATGGTTTCACTATGCAATTCATGCTGGCCTTGAATTTATAGCTGTCCTCCTGCCTCAGCCTCCCACGAGCTGGGATTATAGGCATGTGCCACCATGCCTGGCTGCCCTTGGTGTGTTCAACTTTTTGAAGAATTACCAGACTATTTCCCACCACGACTGATGCACCATTTTCCATTCCTATCAGCAATGTATCAGGGTTCTAAGTTCTTCACATTTTCACCAACATTTTGTGTGTCTGTTTATGTGTTTGTTTAATTATGGTCACTCTAATGGGTGTGAAATGGTATCTCATTGTGGTTTCAGTTTGTATTTCCCTCATGATTAATGATGTTGAACATCTTTTTTCCCCCCTCTCCTGTGGTGCTAGGGTTTGAGCCTAGGATCCTGCCTATGTTAGGAAAGTGCTTTACTACTGAGCAGCAACACAGCCTTGAACATCTTTTTACATGCTTATTGGCTACTTGTATATCTTTCTTGGAAAAACGTCTGCTTAGATTCTTTGCCTTTTTTTTTTTTTTTTTTGGTACCAGGGATTGAACTCACAACCTCAAGCTTCTCAGGCAAGAGCTTATGCCACTGAGCTAAATCTCTGGCCACTTTGCCTTATTTTTAAATTGGATTTTCTTTTATTATCGAATTGTATGAGTTGTTTATATTCTCTGTATGTTTCTTATCAGACACATGATTTGAAAATTTTTTTCACTTATTCTTTTTTTAAACATTCTTTTCTTTCTTTCTTTCTTTTTTTTTTTTTGGTCTTTTTGAGACAGGGTCTCTATGCAGCTCAGGCTAGACTTGAGCTCACTTTGTAGCCCAGGCTGATCTCAAACTTGCAAAAATGCTCCTGCCTCAGTCTCCTGAGTGTCTCATTCATTCTGGGGGTCATCTTTTTACTTTTAAAAATTAATTAATTATTACTTTTTATTTATGGTGCAGAGGACAAAACTCAGGGCCTTGTACATTCTAAGTAAGCACCCTGCTAAGGAGCTACATCCTCAGCCCTCACTTTATGTTCATAAAAAATAATTTGAGGTGAAATAACTTAAAATTAACCATGTAAAGTGAAAATGCATTTAATAACATTCACAATTCTGTAAAACCATGATTTCTCCATGTAGTTCTAAAACATTTCCATCAGTTCTAGCCAAGAAGTTTCACTTCAGCCCTCCCAGTCTTCCCTTCACAGCCCCTGGCCATGATCAATCGACTTCTGCATAGATTTAGCAATCCCAAACCTTTTAAATAAAATAATCAGAATCATGCCACAAGTGCGTTTTCCCCTCAGTTCCAGGGATTGAACCTATGGCCTTTGAAATACATCCCCAGCTCTTCTTTTCAAAATTTTAATTTCAAAACAAGGTCTTGGTGAGTCACTAAGTTGCCCAGGCTGGGCTTGAACTTGAGATCTTCCTGCCTCAGTCTCCCAGGATGCTGGAATTATATACAGATGCACATCGCCATGCCTGACCAATATGTAACCTTTTATGTCCAGTTTCTTTCACTGAATATAATACTTTGGAGGTTCATCCACATTGCAGCATGTATCAGTACTTTTATGAATGAGTAATATCCCATCATACATATATGCTACAATGTATCCACCCATTGATGGACATATGGGCTGTTTTTACCTTTGGTCACGTGAATAATGCTGCTGTCAATGTGTGTGTGCAGGTATGAGTCTGAGTACCCACTTCCACCTATCCACAGTCTACACCACAAGTGGAATATGCTAACTCTCTTAACGTTCTGAGTAACCACCAAACCACTTTACCACTGTCTTACCCACTGTGTATTCCCCATCAACAATTTCTCTACCCCCTTGCCCAAGTTTGTTATTTTCCTCCTTTTTATTTACATTTATTTCTTTCTATGATGGAATTCTTTGAAGCACAAACTTTTTAACATTTCGTTGAAATCAAATGCACCTATTTTATCTTTTGTTGTTTATACTTCTGATGTCACAGCTAACAATGCTTTGACTAACCCAATGTCACAAAGACTTGCTTCTGTGTTTTCTTCTAAGAGTTTTATGGTTTTTAGCTCTTACACTGAGATTTTTTTTTTTTTTCATCACTGGAGATTGAACCTTGGGCCTTTACTATGTATTTTGAGGTAGGGTCTCACTGTTGCCTGGGGTGGGCTGAAACTTGTAATTTTCCTGCTTCAACTTTCCAAAGTGCTGGGAGTATAGTTATGTACCACCATGCCCAGCTTTTAGGTCTGTTTTTCAGATAGATCTCTATGTAATAAGAGAATCGAGTACAGTTGTTTTTTTTTAAATTTGTTTTTGTTTTTTGAGACTGGGTCCCTCTATGTAGTTCAAACAGGCCTTGAATTCATTAGGTAGCTCAGGTTGGCCTTAAACTCAAGGAAATCCTTTTGCCTCAAATCTCCTGAATGCTGAGATTATAGGCATGCTCCACTATGTCTGATTTTAAAATTTTTATTTTTTAGAATTTTGAGACAGTTGAGCCTGGGAGAGGTGTGTGCACACCTATAATTCCAGCATTTGAGAACCTGAGGCAGGAGGATTGTTGAGAGTTTGAGACCAGCCTGAGCTCTGAAGTGAGCTCAAGGCCAAGTCGAACTGCTTAGTGAGACCCTGTCTCAAAAAGGCAAAAATAAATAAATATATAAATAAAATAAAATATTGAGACAGTGTTTTGCCAAGTTGTTGGGATAGGCCCGATTTGGAATCCTTTTGCCTTAGCCTCTCAGAGTACTGAGTACAGAGATTACAGGCATGTGGTAGGAACCATGCCGGGGTAGGATTTCATATGTATAAGGTCATGTTCTCTGTATGCAAAAATAGTTCCCACTCACTGTTTTTTTTTAGACAAGGTCTTGCTATGCAGTTCAGGGTGACCTTGAGTACATTATGTAGCCCAGGTTGGCCTCAAACTCATGACAATCCTCCTACCTCAGCCTCCCAAGGGCTGGGATTACAGGGGTGTGTTAAATTCATTTTTTCTTTCTTTGGTATTTTGCAGACTAACCTGAAACTCAAGATCCTCCTGTCTCAGCCTCCCAGTCAGAACTCTGGCAACACTAGCTCTTAAACTGCTGAGCAGTGACTGTTCTCTAAGACTGGCCTGTGCTCTCTGGTTTGCCTCAGTCCTGTCCCTCCTGCCCCCATTGTACCCTTGACACCAACGCTAAAAATCAGGTAGCATTTGTATCACACTTATTCCTGAGTCCCTTTACATTTAGCTGCATGACCACTGTAAACATTTGAGTTGAGGTTACCTGGTTTGCCCTGATTAAATCTTTGTTTTCTCAGCTATGAAACAGGAAATTAATAATTGTTACCTTGGAAGATTTTGAGGAAGATTATTGAGATGACTGTAGAGAGGTCTGGGATATAGGAAGCACTGAAGAATTTACCACTTGCTTTTTCCTGGCTGCAGAGTATTCCAACACACACCGTGTAGTATTCCTCCAACAGCAGGCATGCAGCTGGTCTTCCAGTCCCTGCCAGGCAGGAGAGAACACTGCACATGGCGGGCAGTGTTATGGCATCTTCTTGTTAGTAGGCAGGACGACCTCAGATGTCACTTGAAGACATATCTGGAATTTTGCCTACAGAAGTACTGAGAGGTCATGGTGGGTGCAGGGGAGGATGCAAGAGGCCCCAGGCCCTTCTACAGAGGTGAGAGCTGGCCGCTTATAGCTTTATCTCAAAATCTCCTCTCCCCCTTCTTTCTAGCCCTGGGGTGTGAAGCCAGAGCCCACTGAAAGCATCTGACAGACTGACAGCTGGGCTGCTGGGCCAGATAAGCAACAGGGTGTCAGGCAGTGGGAGGGAGGTGTCAACCACAGAGGAGCTGAGCACAGGCGCAGCCCCACCCTGAGCCCAAGGGGCACATCCCGTGCAGAGGCTTCCCTGTGAGCGAAGCCTCCCAGCCTCCCGACCTGGAGCTCTTGCTGGCTGCCCTTTCCCAAGTATCCAGTGACAGGGATCCCAGAGCTGTGTGCTGAGCCGGTCAAGCACGCAGCTGATGGGCCTCAAGGCCAGAGGTGGCTGTGGTTATGGGTTGAAGTTTCTGAGGTTTTTGCAGAGAGAGAGAGCAGGGTTTTGGCTGTGGTTCTATTGCCTCTCACAGCAGAAATCAACCCTACCCGGGGCTCGGCTTTGCCCCCCAGCCCCAAGCCCAGCAGTCATGAGCCTGACATCTGCACTGTTCTTGGCTTCGGCAACATCCAGGAAGCCTTCTGACTGCCGGACTATGAACTGCAAAGTCTGGCTCATGTCCCTGCTTGCTGGTTCACATTCCAGAAACTACTCCATTGCCTAACAACACAGCTGTCAATCAATAAGTGCTTCTCTGACTGTTGGTTTTCTCACTTGTAAAATAGGAAAGATGTTGTCCATCCTGTAGGGTCACTTGCAAGGAAGCAGCGCATGTCAAAGTGCTTTGCCTGGCTGAGCAGAGTGTCATGGTGGTGCACACCTCTGATCCCAGCACTTGGGAGGCTGAGGGAGGAGATCAAGTTCAAGGCCTGCCTGGGGTGTGTAGTGAGACCTTCTCTCAACCTCGCCCTGAAAAAAAAAAAAAAAAGGTGGTTTGCCTGATTGCTGGCATCCAGAGAGGGCACTAACACTGGCAGCTGTTATTATGATGTTGTGGCCCAAGACTGCTTTGTGTGAGGACAGTGGTCCCCTAGCAGGGATTAATGGGGAGTCCAGGGCTTTCTCACTGAACTACATCCCTAGCTCATCATCATCATCATCATCACATCACCATCATCATCATCATCATCACTATCATTTTGAGACAGAATCTTACTAAATTGCTCAGGCGGGGCTCAAACTTGAGATTGTCCTGCCTCATCCTGCCAGAGTGCTGCCCAAATTCTGATCTTTCCAAGTGAACCAGGGATATCTATCACTATTTTAACACTTTTAGAAAGCTTTTTATAACAACATGTACCACCACACCTAGTTACATGAGTTATTTTGAGGAGCCCTGGAAAGAACTCTACAGGGTAGATTTTGACAGATGAGGAAAAAGGTTAAGTGACTCACTATAAATTCACTCAGATGAGATTAAATCCAGAAAAGCTAATTTTTTTGGCAGTACAGGAGATCGAACCCAGGGATACTTTACCACTGAGTTACCCTCTAGCCCTTTTAATTTTAAGACAAATTCTCACAAATTGAGTAGGCTGACCTTGGATTTGAGATCCTCCCACTTCAGCTTCCCAAGTATTTGGGATTATGGGCATAACGTTAAAAATTTTTTCGAGACAAAATCTTACTATGTAGTTTAGGTTGGCCTTGAACTCATAGCAATTCTCCTGCCTCAGCCTCTGGAGTACTGGGATTATAGGCATGTGCTCACATGCCCAGCAAGGTTTTAGTTTTGTTTTGTTTTGTGACAGGGTCTTGCTTTGTAGTGTAGGCTGGCCTTGAACTCATGGAGATCATCCTCCTTCAATCTCCCAAATGCTGAGATTACAGGAGCGTGCCATCATAGCTGGCCCAAAAGTTAATATTCTTAAATATTCTGCAGGGACTTAAATATTGTGGACTTTGTAGGGAGAGGTCATTGCCAAGCTTTTATGAAAAAAGGAAAAACTAGAATCTTCTGTGTCCACCAATAAGGGAATTCCACATAATACACACATATCCCCATAATGAAACACTATATATTCAGGAAAAAGCAGGAGGCAGATTAAGTGTGAGCCTACTATGACATGATGGCCACAGTGCATCGCTGCTTGGTGGGAAAAGAATAATACACAGTATATAATCCCATGTTTACATAAAAATAAAACTTAAAAAAATCCATTTACCTGTTAGTTGATCATAGAAAAACTGTGCAGAAGGGTAAACCCTGAATAGTTCCCTGTGACCACTGGGGGAGGTGGAGGAGGGAGCGTCAATTTCTTGCTTTCACATTTTCTGCTGTTTGAAAACTTTACCACCAGCCAGTATCATTTTCTAATTCACAGAAGACAGAAGGAAGGAAGTGGGCAGGAGTACCAGGTGCTTGAAGGACGGCCACCTCCAGCCCTGGCCCCTGCTTCAGAGGTGCCTGCTCCTGAGAGTCCTCCCCGACGTCACCTGTTTGTCCCGCAAGCAACTGGACTCAGCCTTTCTGGGCCACTCTGGTCTCTGAGGACATTCCTGGCCTGGCTGTCTTCTAGACTAAGGCCATCGCTCAGGCTCCCTGACTAGCAGGCCACGGGTCCTACACCTGTGCTTCCTCTGGCGGGGAGAGGACAGGGGACATCACAGGCCTGGGGCATCACAGGGCATGGAAGTCAGCAGAACAGGATCTAGGAGAGTGGAATAGGAAAGCTGGCCACGTAGAGGGTGTTTGGAGCGAGAACCTGAGGACTGTGTCCTCAGCCCACCTCCTAGGGCATTTCCTTGCCAAGCAGGCAGGGACTTTCAAGATTGGGGACCTAGAAGTCCTTGAAACCATTCCTTTTTTGGTTCTCTTTTTGTTTTCTATGCAAACATTATACTAACTTTTCTGAGAGTTAGGGGCTGAGATCCCAGGAAAGGGTGGTGTTGGCAGATGGAAACCAAAGGTGTGTGAATCCTCTTGCGATCCCCAGCAAGGCCTGCTGGGAGCCTGGGAGGGCTCCAGCCTCAGGGAGTGGAGTTTTGAACCCAGACTGCAAGGGGGTCCTGCGAAGAGCTCCTCCATGAATCAGAAGGATATGAGGGGGCCCTAGGGTGAGGGCCTTGAACTCAACTGTGTAGCCTAGTTTGGCCTGGAACTCTCAGTGATCATCCTGCTGTGTGGCTCTGGGTGAGTTGCTCACTTTCTCTGTGCTCCTGTTGATCATGGGAATAATAAAACCAACTACATAGGCTTATCATGAAGATTAAGTGAGGTAAAGCTTATAAGGTCCCTAGCACAATTCCAGACACATAGTAAGCAAAAGTAAAGGTAACTACACTGATCCTTGTCTATTCTAGCCCGAGCCCTGGGGCTTTACCACTTATCCTGGGCACGTATAATATGGGGTTCTTGGTTGTAAGTTGTAAACTATGGATGCCACTTCAAGAGAATTTAGGAGACAAGGAATTTGAGAAGACACTGGGGAAGCTTACAGAGGTCCTGGGAAGGTTGCAGAGCCAGGCTGGGAGAACAGGCTGGATCAAGGGAGGCCAGGGGCAGCGAGGACCACAGCTGAAATCCTGCTCCAGGACCAGCCCAGCAGGGAGTCGGCAGCCTACTCTGAGCCCCACTCTTCCCTCCTCTGTCCTGATCACAGAGTGGAGGCTCCCACTACCTGCTCTCAGGGCCAGTGTCTTCGGGTGCACAGTACGGGGAGCACATGAGCAGCCTGGTCTGCGTATACCTGCCTTCCGTGCTGGGCGAGAGAGGTTAGCATTAACCATCTGGCCATTCTGGCTTTTTAATGGAAGGTGCCTTCTGCTTCCCTCAGTGCAGGCTGGGGTCCATGTCCAGATGCTGAGCATCCAAAACACCTGGTAAATGTTTACATGGGAAACAAAAATGAGCAGATAGTGGCCCCTGTCCTTGAAATACTCGCAGAAACACAGGGACTAATTCCACGGCAAATGATCATGAGAGGAAGAGACAGAAGCCATGGTGAGGGTGAGTGCCAGCCCTGGGCTGAGCAGGTGGAGAAACACTGTCACATGTCCTTAGGCCACAGTGAATAGTCCTTGATGTCCCTGTGTGTTCCTTGGTGGCACAGCTGAGATGGAGATTTGGACAACTGACTGGGACTGTGCCACTTTGGGCCAGGCTAGGACACACTGAGTGAGGACTGTGTCTTCCTGGGCCAGACCCGGACTTACAAGGACTCAGGGGAGGCCACAGGGCCAGTGAATCTACTCGTGCTTGTGGAATAATGCAGTGGCTCTAACCCTCCGCTTCCTGTCCTGCCTTATACCCATTTTTCTGTGTCCTTGCATCATCTCTTGCCCTCTTGGGGCCTCAGTGCTCTTCTGTCACCATCTCTGCCTGTTCCTGACCCTGACCATCACCATCACTGGCTTCCCTGTCCTCATCACTGCCTGTTGCTCTCTCAGCTTGGCCCTCATCCCCAGAACTCCAACTTCAGCCTTTGAACCCTGCTGTGTCCCTGTCCAGCTCAGTCATCTGGGTTCTCTGAGAACAGAGATAGATAACACCCTACCACCCTGCAGTGTGCATGTACACACGCACACACATGCACCCACATGCACACACGCATGCATGCATGAGGGTGCGTAGCTCAGCTCACCACAGCCTAACCCCAGCAAGCCGTCCTGCAGAGTAGCCACTGGGAGGTAAAAGAAGGGTGGAGGGGTTCCCCTTGTCAGGTCTCACCCGGCCCCCAGGACTGCCTGGCTGCCCCCCTCTTCCTATTTGAAGCAACTTCAAACACAGCACCTTCCTGTCATCTCTCACACCCACTGGGGCTTCAGTCACAGGCAGCTGCTGTCCTTCTGCTTGCCTCCTTCCTTCCTCAGCCAAGAAGACCGCCACAGAGCCAGGTGCTGAGACACACGGGTCACCTTTGGGCTCACAGTACCTGAGAGCTGAGGCAGGCTTGGGGAGGAATCAGCGAAGAGGGGAAGGAAGAAGGGCTTCAGAGGGCTGAGTCACTGGAGTTAGGGTTTTGGGGTAGGAGGGTGTTTGAGGTGAAGAATGGGGAGGGCGGAGGTGAGGAGGGCTTGTTGGACATTTGTTGAGCTGAAGTGGTCCCTGGGCTGTGTGGCTTCATGTGAAAGATGGCAAAGAAGCCAGGTGCTGACTGAGCAGACAGCTGAGAGTATTCAGGGTGTTGGCCCCAGGATCCTGGGAACTCTCAGCTCACTGGCTACCTCTCTGGCCAGGAAGCAGAGTCTGGGGAAGTCTGGCTGACAGGACACTGAGGCTGCCTTAGTGGCCTGGAATAGCTGTCCAGGCGAGCTTGGATGGTGTGGAGTCACTGGTTGGTGGAGACATGGATCCCTCTCCACACGGAAAGGGTGGCTCTTCAATTCTCTGTGGCCCTGAAGAACCTGGCTTGTTCCCTGGGAAGCTGAAAGCTTGCGGGCCCCCAGCTCAATGCTCAGGGCCAGGGAAGGAAGGAGGTGGGCAGGCAGGCAGCAGCACCTCCCGTGGGTGACACCTCAGTGAGTGTGAGAGGTGGCAGGAGAGCCCTTCCTCTCTCCCCTCAGGCCTCTCTGCTCTTCATATCTCCTTGATTAATCTTCATCAAATCCCCTTTCTATGCCTAGTAGAACAACACTGACTTCTAAATGTCAGAACTACAGGAGACCTTACAGGTTTAAATCTGTTTTGCAGATAGGGAAACTGAGGTGAGGAGAGAAATTTTGTGGGAGAGCCCTTCCTAGAAGCCAGGTTTCTAACTGGAGAACCTTTACAACTCCCTTGACACCCACTGTCCCAGCAGGTAGTGGGAGCACAAAGAGAAAACCAGCTGCAAAACTGGGTTGTTGCCACAAGACCAAAGCACTGGGAGACTCAGGGGGCTCCCTCACCCCCAGCTTGGACTTCCAGCTCTGCCAAGGCAAGCAGGTAGGATGCGGTCCTAGACTCGCCTCACGGTAGGAGGCGAGCTTAGGAGGGAGCTGGGGAATGTCTGAATGGGCTAGATGGGCATCTCTCTTGTGTCCTAAGCACCCCCTGCCCCGGGTACATGATGGAGGTAAGTTCTTGAGATGCCAAAGACCCTGACCCCATGCTTCAGAAGCCCAGACTCTCTTGTGGCCCTAAGAAGGGGAAAAGCCATGCAAAAGGCTTGGCTGGATGACCAAGGCCCTTGGGCTTCAGTGCAAGGGGGCATAGGGCCATTTTGTGGAGTTTACGTCTTGGAGGAAGATTTGCCCCCAGATCACCTTGGTTCCATTCAAAGCAACACAGTGGATGGTCTGAGCTACTCCAGGGACCACAATGGTCAGGGATTGGGTGGGGTTGTGGCAGGGAGGGAGAAGAGGACAGGTGCTGGGGGGGAGGGGAGGGCAGCCCATAAGTATGTGAGAAAGTCCTTGGGAAAGAGTCCCTTGGATGAGAGAAGAAATATTTGAGTGACGGATATGTGGAAGAAGACTTACTGTATCATAGTTTCTCCTGTCTGGAAACTAAACTAGGGGTGGGACAAGCCAAGAGACCCAGGAATCCCAGGCCCCGACCCCTAAGCCCTTTGCCCTCTAGGTCTCCTCAGCCTACAGGTCACTTCCTGACACAATGGATGCTCATGGCTCATCCCGCGCCAGCTGGCCATGTCCCTTGACACAGACACCAGCCAGGCCCTCCCTGCTGGCCTGCCCCCAGTGGCTGGACCTACTCTTGTATCCCCTGCATCTCCGGGCACAGCCAGCACCACTGAGCACAGCCCCACAAGGTCTCAGAGAGGACACCTTAACCACAAGTAAGCCCAGGGCACGGGCTGGACCTGCAGCATGGCAGAGAACCGGGGCAAGCAGACACGATCGCGGGGAGGGGACTCTGGGTCACTGGGGAGGTCATTTTACCTCTGCATCTTGGCCTGAAGTTCTCCTCGGGGCTTTTTCAAGATGGGGACAGCTGAGGCAGCGGAGGCGGGCAGAGGCTTTCTTCTGCCTAGGAGTGGGAGCAGGTGTAGCTGAGGTCACAAGATGGTGGTGGCAGTATTTTGTTTGTCTAGAACATTTGGGGTGCAAGTCAGGGAGCAGGGCCTAGAGTCCTGGTTCTGTCCCTTCTAGTTGTGGGACTTTGGACACATCCCTGGACACACCCGCAAAGTCAGCTGTATTTTTACCCACATTCTAGTTTTGTTGTGTTGTATTCTATTATTTTCGTATGTGACCAAGTCCTCTTGGAGAGGTCAGGACTACTGTGTTGTGTCCTTTGTTTCAGGGATGCCAGCTCAGAAAAGAGCGAAAGTGTCAGTACACTGAGTGAATAAATGCAGCTCCAACCAGATAATTTACTTTTTTTTCCCCTATAGCTGGGGATTGAACCCAGGAACCTGCACATGCTGAGGGCTTAACCACTGAGCTACACCTCTAGCCCTAGGACTTTACTTTTTACCACTGGCCTGAATTCTACTTTGCTGATGTGACATCTTCCCTTCCCTTGCTAGCTCTCCTTACCTTCTAAATCTCTCCAACCCTCAAACTCAATCCCGAGCCCTCTTTTTTCCTCCTTTCCTCTTCTCTCTCCTTCCCTTCTTGCATCGTCCCTTCCTTCTTTCTCTTCCATTCCCTCCTCTCCCTGTTCCGAGCTTTCTTTCCACCCCTCTCCTATTCACTTATCTTTATCTTAGAACAGCACTGTTTGGTATTAGTTCTCCCACCAGTAGGGACATTTTATACCTGTGCTGTCCAAGGCCAGAACCTATTGAGCACTTTCATTGTGGCTAGAGGAGCACAGAAAGTGGATTTGTAATTAAACTTTTTGTTGTTGTTTATTTGTTTGTTTGAGTTAGAGTTTTGGTGATGATCCTCTTGCCTCAGTTTCCTAAGTGCTGGGATTACAGGCATGCACCACCATGTAGAGTTGACACTTGTTTTTAATGTAAATTTAGTCACATATATACAGTGGCTGCCTCTTTGGACACACAAGATTCAGTATCACCCTATGTAATCTCATCTGAGCCTAAGGCACTCAAATTTATTTATTTATTTATTTATTTATTTATTTATTTAGTTAGTTAGCGACAGGATCTTGCTATGTAGTTCAAACTGGCCTTGAACTTTCAGTGATTCTTCTGCCTCAGCCTCCCATGTACTGACATTACAGGTGTGTCCACCATTATTAGTTTTTATTGGCAAGTAAATGGCAGCAGGGAGACAGAAGCACAGGGAGGAGGCACCTTGCCCAAGTCCTCCCCAGTCTGCAGGCTGGAGCTCTTTCCCAGTCAGGCTGGACAGTGGGATGGGGGACAGACCTTTATCCCTGGCAGTGGAGACCTGACTATATTCCTTTTTCTGCTTAGAGCTCCAGGCCCCAGGGCTGCATGCCAGCTCCACTGATGCTGAAAAGCTCATGGCCAAGTACCCACTGAGCAGGGACAAGATGGAAAGGCAGCCTGAAACAGCTGGCCACGGGGCACCCTGCCTAGCCCTACTTCCTCAAAACAGCTCCAATCCAACCGCACAGCTGAACAGAAAGAGCCCTAGCCCCTCAGCGTCCTGCCCCTGCCCTCCTTCCACCCCTGTCTCCAAGGAGCTCCCGTTCCACTTCCTCCCCTTCTACCCCAGGTACCCGCTTCTCCTGCCTCAGCCTTGCCTGCTCACTTACGGAGCCCTGCCTTCTGTCCAATGTTCCCACCTCCTCCTACTGCCCCAAGACACTGCCTATCCCACCATGGCTGCACCCAGCTTGCTGACCAAGGCCAATGACCCTGAACACCAAGGCACTCCAGGGGAGACCCTGCTTCCCAACCTTGGGGCCTTCCAAGCCTCTGGCCCCACCCTTACCTCCCAGATCCAGGATCCAGGCCCTGGAGCTGTCCCAACCCCCTCCCCAGGAACAGTGGGGGCCGGCATGCCAGCTCCAGCTAAGCGAGCCTCCGCGGGCTCCCGTGTGGGCACCGCAGCACTCCCTTACCCACTGAAGAAAGAAAACGGTAAAATCCTGTACGAGTGTAACGTGTGCAGCAAGAGCTTCGGGCAGCTCTCCAACCTCAAGGTATCTGCCTCCGGGCTCCGCCCACTCCCCCAGGCTGCAGGGACTCCCTTCCCTGCCGGGAGCTTTCGGGATCAAGATCTGAGAGCTGGAGAGCATTCCTGGGTGCCGTCTAGCACTGAATGACCCTGGACAGTTCATCTGAGGGGAGGTGCAGGATAAGAGGGCACCACCAAAGTCCTCTCCGCCCTAGACGACTGCCTATGAGAGCAACTCATTTAAATTAAAAATGGGGAAACTGAGGCCCCTACAGGGGAGGGTTTTCCTAGGGTACTGGGAAATGGTGAGGCTAGGCTTTGATTTTAATCTCTCGACATCTAGTGCAAACCTCTTTGCCAGACAGCCACAGAGCTCTCTCCCAGTTAAGTTTATTTTGTTTGAAGCTCAAATGATGGGATGGGTAGATATCAGTGACTCCAGACCACAGACCAGATACAAACCTTTTTCAAGTGGGATCTCACATATCTGCCCCGGCGTTGTTGGCGTCATCATCTGCATTTATCCAGCAGGGGGCGCGCGTGGGCGACTCTCCCTGTTATCAAAAAGGGCATGCTATGAGCAAATTGGCACCCATCAGTTCAGAAAAAAGTTATGGCTATTGGGGTATAGGCGTACTGGTTTCTCAAGGGCAGGAGTTCTTAAACTTTAATGAGCTTCAAACATCTTGGGCAGATAATAAGCCTGAGGATTTCCAGGCCCTGGCCCCAAAGATTTTGCCTCAGCAGATCCAGGGTGAGGCCTGAGAATCTTCATTTCTAGCGAGCTCCCAAGGTGATGCTACTGGTCTATGGATCATACTTTGAATTGCAGAGCAGGGCAGGAGGAAGAGTCTAAGTATCCCAGAGGTGATAGAAAGGTCTGGATGCCAACGAGGGGTGCTGCGTGGAGCCAGGCAGGGATTTGGAAAGGATCCCTGGCCCTGCTGTGGCTCGGGGCAGTTGGCAGCATTTCTCCCACACCTGGCCCAGGTCCACCTGCGCGTGCACAGTGGGGAGCGACCGTTCCAGTGTGCCCTATGCCACAAGAGCTTCACTCAGTTTGCCCACCTGCAGAAGCACCATCTGGTGCACACGGGAGAGCGGCCCCACAAGTGTCAGGTGAGACCTTCCTCCCTTCCTTGTCTCCCGCAGCCTGGGGAGGAGCTGTATGCCCCCGGAGGGGGGAATAGCACCTAAGCATCCATGCCCCAGACCTCTGAGTGAGTGGAGACCAGAAAGGCAGGACAGGGTAGAGTTAGGAATGGGAGTTGGAGGAAGGTGAAAATGAGACCACTCTCGGGCTGGGGTAAGTGATGTTGGCAGAGGAACAAAAGCAATGCAATCGAGGGTCCTAGAGAATGCACAGCCATCACTTAGCTCCCAGAGTGATGGGACAAGTTAAGGCCATAGTATCTACAAAGTAGTATCCAAGTAGGAAAATCATTAGATCCATGTGAGTCCCTCCTTCCAGCCTGACCCTAACCCTTGAGAGGCCAAAGGACCAAGGTGAAAGCAGTGCAGTGGTTCAGACTGAAGGCTACAGTCAGGCTGTGTTCAAATCCTAGCTGTGTTCCAACTTGCTGTGTGGTCTCTGGTTAGTGGCTTCCCCTGAGCAGAGGCTCAGAGGGCCTCCTAGGGAAGCCCATGAAGCTAATTCCTGGCATGTTCAGCCCCCAGTAAGTGTTTATTGCATCCACAGATGCTGCAGCCTCACATATGTGTTCAATGCAATTATCTCATTCAGTCCGCCTCATTACATGAGGTTTGGAATTAACAGTCACATATTACTGATAAGAAGGGAGGATGGCTCAGCGGAAGCTCATTTATACAACATCACACAGGAAGTCTAAGAAGGGCACTGACTTGGGTCGGCCTAGCTTTCATGTGACAGATACTGTGGGTTCCAGGGAGAGAATCACCAGGAAAAGCTTCCTGGCCTGCACTGAAAGGGACCTCGGTAAGGGGATGCTTCCAAAATGAGGAGGAAGGAAAGAAACCCCACGCTAACCTGAAGGACATAGTTGATATCAGTGTCCATTCTTGTCAGATTTGCCACAAGTGCTTCAGCAGTTCTAGCAATCTGAAGACCCACCTGCGCCTGCACGCTGGCGTCCAGCCCTTCCACTGCAGCGTCTGCTCCAGCCGCCTCACCCAGCACGTCCATCGGAAACTGCACCACCAGCTTCATGCTTCACAGCCCTATGGCCTGGCTCACTCCTACCTGCCCCTGGCCTCTCTCACCTGCCTAGCCCAATGGCACCAGTGAGCACTGGATCTTGTTGGGGAGCCCTCAGAGGAGCAGTTGGGTTGGGATGTGGACAGGGTCCAGGTGTCCTTGATATCCCAGGGAAAGCAAGGGCAGCCAGCGTGAGCCAGGTCTACTCAGGGGAGTGGGCAAGGGCAGAGCAATTAAAGGATTTTTCAAAATGATGAGTTGAGGCCTCCTGCACTTCCACAGTGAGGGTGTTGCCGTGTACTTGCCAGAGCTCACAGTTTACCTGAGAGCTGGTCAGAGTTCACAGCCAGAGAGCCCGTGCATGGGCTGAGGGCCTGCAGCTATCTATTAAGGCTGGGCTTGGGTTTGGGTTCCCTGTGACCAGTCTGGAACCAAACCCACCATTTCAGCCTACCAGTGGGCAGTGCTGCCCTTCAGGACTCTGCCAGGCGCAAGCCATGCTGCCCAGCACGGGGTACATTGCTCTCTTTTCTGAAAAGCTTCCCAAAACCTGTCCAAGGTCCCCATTGCTTCCTGTCACCTCTGGTCTCACAGTCCCTACTCAGCCACCTGCACTACACCATCAGCTGATCCATCCTGCTACAGTCAGGTGTGGTGTGCTCCTGAAGGCAGCAAGAAGAGGGCCATACAATGTCGCTGCCCACTCATAACCTTGGGCACGACGCTTCTGTATGCTAGGACTAGTCACAGAGGGCAAGGCTTACCGGGCTGTCGGATAGTTAGGGCTATGGGCAGGGAAGAACTGGCCAAGAGGACCAGGATTGGGACTTTCCTGAAACTTATCTTCTTACAGTTCCAGGAGATCCCCTGAGAAGTTCAAGATCTTACCCCCAACGCGCGCGCGCGCACACACACACACACACACACACGTGTGAGTCAGGCAGCGGTCAGGAGGGACAGAGCACTGAATAAGGAGGCCGAGGTCACAGCCGCAGTAAACGAAGGCTATTATTGAAGACTCATTTTCAGACAGCATGGGGTTCTCCCACCGACTTCCGGCAGGGGGCACCGGTCACCGTCGCGTGGGTTGGGTGCTGCTTCCCCACTGCGGTGCGGAGCGAGATTCCTGCTCCGGGTCCTGGTAGCTCCAGGACAGGAGAATCCTCGCAGGGAGACCACCACGGTGGGGTAACAGAAGCGAGGACTTCGCCTCCAACATCAACGGAGGCTCCAAGCCCACAGTGATCACCCGGATGGCCCGGAGCCCACCCTGGGGTTAGGCCCCGCCCATCCGGCAAGACCACGCCCACGCCGCCCCGGGCCCCGCCCCGCTTCTCGGCCGCGCCTCTAGGGCTCCTACTCACCCCAGTCCGCTTTTTCCGAGCCCCAACTCCCGCAACCCTAACAGTCTAGATGCGCGCACCATATCTGCCCCTTTCGCCTCTTGAGGCCTGAAGAAGCAGAGCGGACGGAACACAGCAGGGCCGGGTTGGGGATGGGGCTCGGGCGGAGTGTCCCGGGACTGAAGTCCCCCGAGCGCACCCCAGCTCAGGGCATTGGCGGCATCTGGGTCGGGTCCCGGCCTCCACTCTTGCGGGCGGGGCCGCTGTTTGCTCAGGGTGGGCGGGTGGGGCGGGCCGGAGGAGGCGTTCCCCGCGGATGCAGCGGATCCGGGAGGCCCAGCAGCCAGGTGTCCAGACTGCCCAAGCCTGGGGCCCTGGCCTCGCCATGACCGAGCGGCGTGGGGGGCTGGGGGCCCGCCTGGCCCGCCTGCTGGCTGGACTGGGGGCCCGGAGGGAGCGCAAGGGGAAGGAGACCTCAGAGGAGGCCAAACCCCGGGATAGGTGAGGGGAGATGCAGAAAGGTGGGGGGAGGGGGCCGGCCTAGAGGTATCTGTCTCTGTCCAAGAGTATTAGAGTGTTATGAGTGCTCAAATCAGAGTGCATGAATATCTTAGAGCATAATAATGTATGTGTCCGGTGTGCCACGATTTTGGATCTGTGATTGTGGACTGTCCCAGCTTTCTCGTAAAACCTTAAAACAACTTTGACAATTTCATGGTTTCTTTCCTAGAGACAGTTTAAAGGCAAACGTGGCAGCTCCTCCTGCCACTGTGGACTTTGATTTCCAAATCACAGGTCGATGTTGCCTGTGGTCTTTATGTCCTGTTCTAAGAAGTTTTAACAGATTTGTAGTGGCCTTGTACAAGAGCAGTGCAATTGTCCTCATCTGGAGACAGCTCTAGATTGTAACAATAAACCTTTATTTGCCACTTGCTTCTGTGGTTTGGTCAGATTAGCTCTTACAATCTTCATGGTAGTGCTATGAGGTATTGCTTGTCATTCAGATCCAGAAATGGAGGCTCAGAGAGGTGAAGTCACCTGCCTGCAGTCACAGAGCTGGGTAGTGTTGGAGCTGGGATACACTCGTAAGCAGTCTTGGCTCCAGAGCTCACATCCTGGAGCCCGGTTGCCTTGGAGACTTGCCAGACTGCAAGCCAGCTTCTAAGCCTGGTGCCACTGGCCTGGTGACCTTGAACAAGTTGCCTCACCTCCCCGGGCATTCCTGGTAGCTGCTGTCTAAGCGGGAATGAAAATCCAAGCAGGTCCAACAGCTCACAGGCCCTCTGTCGGCAGAGTGTGGCATGTGTTGCTGGCCAGGGGATGTTTGTGTGTGTATGCAGTTACTGGGCAATTTGTTCTGATCTTATCAGGCAGCTGTCTTCAGCCTCCCCAGGAGGGGTGTGGCGAGGTGGGGACAGCTGAAGGGAGGGGCTTGTGCCTCTCACTTGTCCTAGAGAGGGGAGGATTTAGTCTGGAAGTTGACTGCCTTGGGGTGCCCACACCCCCCCAGAAAGACGCACCCTCTCCCTTTTCCTTCTCGGCCAGATGGAAACCAGTCCCATAGGCCTGGGTGGTCCTTCCCCTCCCTACCCCCACTTGCAGAGCAGGCAAGCTGGGGGTGCAGGTGAGTCAGGAGTGAGGGAGGCGGGGAGGGCCTGTGATTTGATGTGATGACACAAACCATGTTTGCTCATGGACTCAGATACTCTCAGCCAGGGAATGGGATCCTCACCTGAGGCACAGGCCTCTAATCCCTGCTGATTACTCAGGGTGGGGCTGGGACAGAGGGGACCAGGCCCTTCTGCATCTTGCTCCCCTTAGTGCTGTAATGATCAGCTGACTTTGGGACAGTCCTTGTGGCCTACCTCCAAAGTTCACTAGCTGTGTGACACCAAGCAAGTCACTTTGGTCCTTAGTTTATCTGAAAAATGAGGGCATTGATACCCACCTGCAAGGGTGACCATGGAGGCACAAAACCTAGTGCCCAGCTTGACACTCAGAATGGCCTCAGCAAATGTGGACCTTTGGAGCCACCAAAGCACTGTCTTCTCTCTGCTGTGGGCCTCATTTAGGCCCCCCCACCGTAGTTTTTTGTTTTTGTTTTTTGGTATTAGGGATTGAACTCATGACCTCGAGTTTACCAAGCAGGCACTTACACCTGCTGAGCCCTTTGTCTTTGTTTTTTGAAACAGGGTCTCATTATATAGCCCAGGCTGCCCTTGAACTCATGTTTTTCCTGCCTCAGCCTCCCGAAACCTAAGGTTACCGGCGTGTTCCACCACACCTGGACTGGCCCCCATTTTGATCCTAGCTCATCCCTGTCTCTGCCTCGAGGCATGGGCAATCAGCAGGGGGAGGGAGCAGAAGAGGAGGCCACATAGGCAGTCCCCAGAGGTTTAAGGGTGCTCTAGCTACTGGGCTGTGGGCTCTAAAAGAAGGTTCTGGAAAGGGCTACTGTCTGGGGTGACAGTGTGAGAATAGGAAGAGACTACTCCATTCTCTTCCTCTATGCTTTCTTCTCAGGCCCTGGGGTGGCCAGAGCTGCCCTGACCTGGCCCAGGGCCAGGGCAGCACCAGCGATGTCAGACTCAAGGTAGGAGAAAACCTGAAGGAGAAGGAAAAAGGGGGGCAGAAACTCAGGGAGGGCTGGGCAGGCTCTAAGAACCCTGATTTACAAGTCACACAACTGAAGTTTTAATCCTCCTTCTGCTGCTGATTCAGTGTGACCCTGAGAAGATTCCACCCCACTTCTGTACCTCAGTGTACTCATCTGAAAAATGGGCACAATAGTGCTTTTTTGAGGGCTGTGGAGAGAATCCAGCATAGGACCTGGATGTTCAGGAAACGTGTGTCCTAATGCTGGGATCCTTAGGCTTGGAAAAGAAAGGCCTGCTCCCAGGACCTCCCTCCACCCATCACCTTGACCTCTGCCCATCTCTGGCTCCTTTTCCTCACTTCCTGCCAGGGTCTCCCAGAAATGACACTGAGCCTGTGACTTCTGCAGTGAGGACCTAAGCCATGAATTGGGTGATGATGGATATTCTCCCCTGGGAGGAACAGAGGGCAGCCTTCTCTGGAGGTGGCTGAAGCAGCCATATGGCTCTCTTTGGTCCCAAATATCATGAGTAATGACCAGAGTTTAATTGATACTCATTATGTACAGGTGCTCTGTGTGGATTATCTCACACGATCTGCACAGCACTCCAGGGAACCAGGTGCTGTTCTTATCATACCCATTCTACACACGGAGAAACTGAGATGCAAGTGGTATTGCCGCCAAGTAGCATCACGGGGATTCAGGTCCAGGTGCCCTGGATTCAGGTGCCCACACTAATCATATTACTCTTTTGTCTCTTGAAGTATCCAACTCCTAGGAAATGAAATGTGTATTTTATCAGTAAATGAAAGCACTGGAGATCAAAGGCCCCTGTTAGGTGGGGTTTTGACTGCATGTTTGCCAAAGACACAAGTTCACCTGGTAGTTTAGGGAGGTGATCAGTGTCCATGTGGATCTGGGATGCTGAGGCCTCTCCCCTCATTCCCACAGCCCAGCTGAACCCCAGGGAATTGAGCAGATAGACATCAGCTGTTCACCCTTCCCTGCTTCCTGCATGTCCTCTTCACCTTTGCAACTTCTCGGGTGTGCTGTGAGAATTTTAGGCTGGCAGGGTACAAGGGAGGTGGGTGCAGACTCTCAGGTAGCCTGCAGCGGGCAGAGGCCATGAGCGCTAGAGGCAGGCATGGCCACGCAGCCCTTAACCCCCCAGGCAGTTGGTGGCAAAGAGCCAGAGGCTTGCAGACTCCTGGGAAGCCAGCAGTAGGCCTTCAAGGAAGCCAAGGTCACAGCCCTGGAAGGCACAGCCAGGCCCTAGAGCTGCATCACCTGGGAGGCGGTGGGGTGTCTGAGGGTAGGAGCCCTTGCTGACCTGTGTGGAATAGGAGGGCCTGAGTTTAAGGCTGAAGCACCTTTCCATGGTCCTGCTGCTTTGCTCAGCTCTGTGCCCTGACAGCATCTGCTAGCACAGCTCAGCTGGGTGTCAGACCCCTGCTTGGCTTCCCTTGTGCCAAAAAGGACAGGGAGGGAGGTCCAGGGGAACATGGAGCACAAAGGGGAGATGCCTTCACCACGTCTCTGTCCCTGTGTCTCTCTGCCTCTGGCTTTCACCAGGTCCAAACCCAGAGCCACTCAGAATGGGACCTCCGGGTCGGGAGCCGCGGTGGTTTCTGGTCTGGGAAGCGACGGCACCTCTCAGGGAGACCTGCCCAGGCCCTGGGGCGCCTGCAGAGGCCGGCGGTGGGCAGCGCCTTGGACCTGGCCAGCTACACATCCGTGGCACCCAAGGACCTAGGCCTGGCTGAGGCCTCTGCAGAACCTGATGACGTCCAGCACCCCTCACTCCCGGGGCCTGCTCCTCGACGTATGGAACAGGGAACTCCTGGCCGCCTCTGCCAGCATTCCCCACGTGTAGCCCCAGATGTCATTCAGAGGCCAGAGCCGCCCAGCAATCTGGAAAACACAATCCCGCCGCCCCGCCCAGCATTGGTCCCAGAGGTAGAAGGGGCAAAGGGCGAGCGGGACATCTCAGGGCCTTCCCAGTCAGAGTCACTCCCCCTACCTTCACGTCCCTTGGCCAGGAGGACCCGCTACCACATCACTGTCACCCTACAGGGGTGTAGGCAGACACCTGGGGAGGAGGGTGAGGAACCGGCCCAACCAGCTCCCCACCCCTGCGGCCCTGAGGAATCCAGGGGCTGGCAGGAGCCTCCCCAGGGACTCCGCCCCGTCACAGGGTGCCTGACTGACCTGCCCCAGGAGCCCCAGATGAGAGCCCTGCCGCTGCATCAGGGAAGCACAGCCCAGTGCCAGGCAGGCTGGAAGCCTGGATCCCCACACAGACGGTGAGTAGAGGTTGGTTCCTGTGGGGTCTGATGGCGGGAAGGGACCCTGGCTTGGCTGTTTGTTCCCTCTTGGGTCTCTCTGCCTTGTCTCTGGGCTTCTCAGACTGCAGGCTCATTCATTTGGCAGCTGATCCTGAGCTGACTCTGCCACCCTTCCCCCTTCATCTCTGCCTTTCCGCCCTCCCTCCTTCCCTCCCTCCCTCCCTCCTTCCCTCCCTCCCTCGCTCCCTCCCAGGAGGTATCCTGGGACCCACTGCTGTTCTCTGCCCCTGCCCACTTGAGGAGGAAGAATCTTGTCATGGAAAAGATGGGCAGCTTTAAGGGTCATTTTCTTCTCAGCTACACCCACCACTCCCCAGTTCTGTTCAAGAGGCCACAGACCCAGCCTGGGAACAGGCATGGAGCCAAGGTGCTGGCTGTCTTGAGGCAAATTGCTTAACCTCTCTGGGCCTTGTGTTGTTGAGTGGATTTGGTAGTCAGGTTACAGGAACATCCTTTGAACTCCAAAAAGCTGGGCTGCCAAAATAGCAGGGATGCTTATTAATTACACCTCAGTGGCAGCAATAATTACCCCACCTGGCTTTGTGCTGGCAGCCACGGGAATAGGCGCCAAGACTCTGGAGCCTCAGTTTTTATTTGGCTCTCCTGCCTGGTGGGCTCCATGGCGGGGACGTGGATCCCTCGAAACTGAGGGAGGACCTCCCTAAGGACCACAGGACGAGGCCCTAAAAATGAAGATGATGGCTGACATTTATGGTCTGTTTCCTAAGCATAATTTTATTTAATCTGCACAGCAGTCCCCTGAAGTAGGAACTAACTCCCCACTTAATGATAGTAGGAAGCTGAGGTTCAGCAAGGCCAAGTCACTCACCCAAAGCCGACTGCCAACTGGACAGTGAAGGGGATCAGAATTTCATTCTAGGTTTCTCAACTCCAGCACCTGTGCTCTGCCCCTTTTCCCATGTGGCCCCCCAAAAAGCCTCTCAGGCCCTGTGTGAGAGCAGAGGGGAATCCATGGTTTCCTGTGACCCTGTGACCTCAGCAGAGGCTGAGGCTAAGATGTCCAGGTTGTCTGGGTAGAAGTCAGTGGTCTGGGTCTCTGCTGAGGACAAGGGAGACGTGGGGCCCAGTCTGGCCAGGAGAGCTGTCCAGTGCCCCATCTGGGGTAGGAAAGGAGGTTGGGAGCCTTGGAGAGGGGAAAAGGAAAGAGTGGTAGCCTGAGCTGGACTCTGCCTGATACTCCCTGGCTGTTTTGGATCCAGGTGGGTAATAACAGACTCCGGTGGGACCCCCTTAAGAGATGGGGAAAGGTGACTTCCAAGGACATTATCTTTCTCTGTCTGCTTTTCGGAGGAAAGTTCTCTAGGCCAAAATTTGCAAATAGAAGGAAGTAGGGCCCAGCTGGAGCTGCAAGATGGGTGTGCATGTAGATGTGTGTGTCTGTGTTCAGATGCAAGTGTGTTTCAAGGTGTGGCTGTGAGTTAACTGTAGACTGGGAATGTGTGCACATGTGTGTGTCACTGCATCTGTGTGTGTGACTCTGTGATTTATGTCTGTTGTCTCTCTGAGTGTCTCTGTGTGGACATGTGTAGGTGTCTGTCTGTATTTCTGTGCTGTGACTTCTGTGCTTGTATATGCCTGTGTTTGCCAGCATGTAGGCCCACAGACTGGTTTGGCCTAGTTTGGGGGTGACTCACGCATAAGTGGGGAGATCCAGGACTTGTTGGGTTAGACAAGGATTTTCCCACACTCCCGTTTCCCCCTTCACACCCCACCAGCCTTGTTTGGAGGCCACAGGTCACCCTGCCAACAAATCCATTTCTGGACTGCGGCCTTGGAGAAGAGAGTGCCTCGGAAATGGGCACATCTGCTTGCCCAGCAGAGGCAGCTGGTTAGTGGGGTGTGCCTCCTGAACAAGGACAAGTCGGGGAGCGCTAGGCAGGCAGATTCCATCAGAGTTTGGAGAATCTTCTAGTAGGCATGACTGGCCAGGGATGGGGCAGATGAATTGTCAAGTGGTGACCTTCCTGTCCCTTGAAGTATGTGAGAAGCCAGTGACCACATGGTTGTGGAATGAGTGGCTGTCAGGGGTGTTGTCCAGGGGCTGGGTTGTGCTGAGAGGGTTGGGCTGAGAAAGGTATGGAGATCTGAATGCCAGGAGTTCATGGGGAGTACCGGAGACGATTACCAATAGCTTCCTTTCAGGTTGCTCTCCTGTGAGTCTGTGGGGCCTTTCAAACATCGGATCCTTAAAAACAAAAACCTGATTCTTTCCCCCCTTGGATTCTTAGGATACCACTTTTGTGAGAAACCAGGGTCTAGCACATGGCCTGACATGCTTAGCATTGAATGACTGGCTGATGAATGAGTGCGTGAATAGATGGGCTGGAGCCCAGCTTTGCCCCATACTTTCAGCACCATCAGGGACAAAGTGTCTTGGTGAATAGCAGGGAGTTGTTCTAACTCAAAAGTGGACAGGAGACCCAGTGAGGAAGACAGTGACTTTAGAGGGTCTTGATGCTTGTAGAAGCTCCACATGGGAGGAGTGCCAGGCCGGGGGGACAAGGTGTGCTGAGAAGAAAGAAATGAGGACAGGAGGGGCTGGATGTGTCCTGTTCTCAGGAAGCCCTGGCCTGGGGGAAGGATTGGGATCACCTAAGTTCCCCCCTACCAGAGGCTGTCCGGGTCCCGCAGGCTGTGTCCCAGATGCCCTCAGAGCCCCTAGTGGTCCAAGAGTCCAGTCAGGCTTCCCTGGGCCCCAGCCCCTTTCATCTGTGCTCCTCATAAAACCTGAGTCATTGCTGGGGCCACAGAGCAGGGTCAAAGTTCTGGGTTCCACCAGCTTCTCAAGAGGGACAGGGTGGAGATAGGGGAGGGGAATTGGGGCAGTGGGTCCATTTCTGGCCCAGGATGGGGCCTCAGAGTGAGCCACAGACCTAAGGCAGGGTAGGCCAAGAGTAGGGGTGAACAGGCCAACCTTGGGGGTCTGGGGCTCTGAGATTAGGATTGTCATGGTCTGGGAAGCCTGGGAGTCAGGTAGTGGGGCTAGATGGCCCCTCTAGGACTGAGATGGCCCCTCAACACTCAAACAAGAGACTCAGTTTCCCTGGGGGAGTTAGGGAGTTTGCTAGAAGGTTAAACACTTAGGGTTGAGGTTAAAACCTTCACTCCCTTCTATGTGACCCTGGGCAATTCCTTAAGAAAAAAAATCTCCTGCACAGAATGGGAGTGTTTAATTACAATTAGTAGCAATTTACTAAGGTCACAGGCTCCAAATTCTTCTGAGGTTTCAACAGGACAATATTGTTACTGTTCCTGTTAAGACCAGGAAATTCACCAGTTCCTGGGAAGCAGAGTTTCCCCCCACTTAGTAAAGTAGGTTGTAGTTACCAGGGAGGATCAAAAAAAAAAGAACCAGGCCCCAGCCCTCAAGGAATAAGGGGAAAATGTGGATTCAGATGTAACTGCAAACCCTAGCTTGGCAACTTAGTGGGTACATCATCCTAGGTACCTCAGCCATGCCTCTTCTCTGATCCACTGTGTCTTCTATACCATGGGTAAAATGATGATTTCAGAGAGAATGGAGGCAAACGTGCATAGAAAGCTCAAAGAGCTGTGTCCTTAGGGCAGTGGTGGTGAACCTGTGGCACGTGTGCCTCAGCAGATCGTCTGTATCATTGAAAGCTCTGTAAGTTTTGCCATCACGGCCTTAGGGGCTCCACTGAGACCCACAGATGTACCCAAATGTGCCCCTGTGCTGGTCATTATCTCCAAAGCTCTTGGTAGTAATGTATATACATACCTGCGGATAGTTGGTCACAAACCTCCAAGATGACAGTGTGATGTTTATGAGCCAGCATTTTAGTTTATAAAGCAAGGTTTCATTCTTTCTCTCCTACTGCATCCTGCCTGGCAAGATCCCATGAGTCTTAGACTCCTGTTGTGTGGCTGGGGACCCTGAGGTCTGAAAGCAAGATGTGGCCTGCCAAGGTCATGGCAATAGTGGACATAGGGTCCATGGGAGCCCAGCTGTGCCTCAGCCCAAAGCCTGGTTTTCCTGAACTTCTCTTTTAAGGAACCTGGCAGGAATGGGTGAGAACTGTGTTTGTGCAGTTTCTGCCCTTCTGGTTTTCTGATTTTTAGCTCTGGAGGACTAAACCCAGGGATTCTTGGGCAGAGCCTGGCCATCCATGGGCCAGCAGGATTAGACTCATCTTCCTTTCTGCTCTCTCCTTTCTTCTTTCCAGGCTCAGGCCTCAGCTTTGGAAGGACCTTGACAGAGGGAATCCCTTGAAAGTGGGGAGATGAGTCAGGAGTGAATCCCATCAGAGCTGAGAGTATCACACCCACTCCAGACAGGGAAACAGACGAAAGGTCAAGCGAATGCCTGAGGGTGCCCAGCACGAGTGTGGCAGGGTAGTTATTCTGCACTTCAGGGACCCAGCCATCCTTGCCACCCTCTGACACTCGTGTCTCTTCTTCCTGGGACTGTCTGCAGGGCACTGGACTGCAGTGTGACGGAAACACTTCTGGACAGGTTGCCAGGGCCCAACATGGAGGAGGCAGCTGGGCCTCCTGCCCGGGCTGAGGCCCGAGTGGTAAGTGCCACACTGACATGGCGACAACGGCCTCCATCCCAGGAAGAAATTAGACACCGTTTTCACAAGGTGTCCCTGGTGTCAGAGGCCCGAGAGGAGATGCTTGGGCACACCCACCCTCGAGAGGAAGTCAATGGCTTTGCTACTCGAGAAGAAGAGACTGTGAATCACCAGGGCCTTTGGGATAAAGCTGGCTCCACAAACTTCCAGAGCCATGGGCCCATCTTTTCCCAGAAGTACATGCCACCCCCAAAGGAGAAAAGGCTGGTGGGGAGGCCGAAGGGGGCTGCGGACCAGACTGACAGCATCCCCCAGGCTCCTAGGACTGAGCCACCAGGCATGGGAGCCACAGCCAGGACTGAACTGTTGGTGCCCCTGCCTGGGCCCCGGGAGCCAAGCCCCCACCCAGGCATGAGTCACACTGGTGGGAGTGCCTGGAACCGTGAGGAGTGTCGAGTGACACGTACTGTACGTACAACCACAGTAGTGGGGGGCCACGTGGACCACCGGATGAGCAGCTCAGTGACTGTGGGACCAACGCTTTCCAGTGAGACCTTGCCAAGGGGCCGCCACGTGGCCCGCTCGGTCCGGGCAGTGGTGGTGAACCCCCAGGCTGAGAGCGTACCCAGCCGCAGCAAGGTCCGGGAGCTGCTGGGTAGCCTGGTGGCTGCTGAGTACAGTTCTCCTGCCAGCCGCCTCCCCAGGCCCACAAATGTGCCAAGGAGGCAGGGGCTGGGTGGCATGGAGGGGACAGTCCTGGAGCAGCTGCCTGAGACCAGGACAGCCCAGCCAAAGGTCCCTGCCGGCAGCCTAGTGGGTCCTAACCCACCCCAGAACCACGAAGTCCCTACAGCCTGCCCAGACAGAGACCAAGGCAGGGCCTTGGATGTCAAGGCCTGTGAGCCCCTAAGGGTGCAGGGATCCGCCAGCCCTACGCCACTGCCTCCCCCGACTTCTGGGGGCCAAGCACCAGTGCCTTCCTCTCCCAGACTCCAGACCCGTGCTCCCTCCCCGGGCTTGGCCCACTACCCAGAGCAGCCCATGCCTGCCTCTCAGCGCAGTCCCCAGCCCAAGCCCCAGCCCAGTCCCCATGGCCTGCCCTCTGTAGAGGGGGAAAGACTTACAGATCCCCCTGCTGGGCCTACCCTGCCTGCGGAGAGGCCTGAGGCTGTTACAGTCCCTGGACAACCTCTTGTTCCACCTTCTATTAGGAAGAAGACTGTCCCCAGCCCAGGAGGTCTTTCTGCTGCCTCCTCGCCAAGGAATAAGTTTGTTCAGGACTCTGAGAATGTGCCTGTCTCCTCCCTTACTCAGAAAGAAGCTTTTCAAGGCCCTGGTGCTCCCAATGCCTCATCCCCTAAGCCAACCAAGGTTGCCCAGGGCCCAGAAAGAGGTCCTAGCACCCAAAAAGAGGTTGCCTGGGGTGCTGAAAGCATCCCTACCCCTTCTCTTCTCAAGGAAGAGCCTGTTCAAGGCTCAACTGTTCCTGTTCCCCTACTCCCCAAAGAGGATGAGGCCAGCCCAGGGGCCAAAGGGAGCCCTGTCTCATCCCCTACTCAGAAAGAGGCTATCCAGAGCCCTGCTGTTTCTCCTGCCCCATCTTCAGTGGGCAGGGAGACCCCCAGTCCAGGAGGCACCCCTGTTGCAGTGCCAGTGGAAGCAGAGGCCAGCATGGAGTCCCAGCTCGTCCCTGACTCTGCTGAGGGCAAGTCACTTCCAGAGTCCTCAAGTGAGGAGGATGAGATGGCCCTGGCTGCTGACCTGGAGATTTTCCTGGATACGCTTCGGAGCATGGAGCCCCCTGAGATCCTCCGCACTCACCGGCTGCCCCGAGCCCCACGCTCCTCCTACTTGGCCATGTACGCCACGCTGCCCGCCATTGACGAAGACCATCCTGGACCATGGGTGCTGGGACCCAGTCCCCAGAAGGTGCCCACCTTGGAGGAGGAGAAAGAGGAGGTAAAAGAGGAGGAGGAAGAGGAGGAGGAGGAAGAGGAGGAGGAGGAGGAGGAACCAGAGAACCCCTACCTGAGCGATGATGAGAAGCTTAAGCGAAGGCTGGAGAAAGCGGGACCCAGTCCCTCCCGTTCTGCCAGGCCCACAAAGGACTCTTGCTCACCCCTGGAGATGATGAAAAAACATGTAGCAGATGCCAAGAGTCATCACCCAGAACTTGGGCTGGAACTGCAGACTGGCACCCGGCCCACTTCTCGGCTCGGCCGCAGCATTCTTTTTAGTAGTCTGGTTCCTGCCACCAAGGAGGCCCCCAACCTGGAACCACTAGGTGTAAAACTATCTGCTCTGCCACCCCATGCGGCACCGGGGCTGAGGAAGGTGCCTGGACAGTTGCCCCTACTCTGCAGCGGAAGGCCACCACCAGAGAAGCTGACGTGTGCCCAGCCCCTGGAGGGGTGGGTGAGTGAGGCCTTGGGTGGGCAGGGGAGGCACCTGGCCTCCCCTGGGTCCAGGTTTGGGTGGTGTGAGGAGAACAGTACTGGGAGTTAAGAGTCCCTGGAGGCAGGAAGGAGGGCTGCGTCTGAAGTCTTGTTCAGTTAACCTGTGCAAGCCACATCTCTCTGGGCCTCAGTTTCCCTGTTCATATAACAGGAAGTTTGTACTGTGGATTTTGAAGTGCTTGGTGGCTCCCACATCCTGGAAGATGGGGAAGGGGCGTGAAACCCAGGGGTTGGAAACAAGTGTGAGAACCAGCTCCTTGGGGGTGGAGACCAGTAAGAGAGGACATGGAACCTGTAGAATGTTAGGTTGGGGGGGGCAGTAGGTAGGTGACCCTGTACGACTTCTTACTACTTCCTGTGTTCCAGAGCCCGTCCTTGAAGAAGCAGGGCAAGCTGAACACCAGGCCTGGGAAGGTAGGCGTGTGGGGCAAGTGGACAGGGGTGGCAAGAGGTACGGCTTGGGGACACAACCTGAGGGAGTGTGCTGTGCCTTCTCAGGTGATCTTCTTCTCTGAGCCCGGCTGCCGGGGCAGCAGCAGAGAGGTCTGTGAAGACATTGCTGACGCCTCGGGCTGGGACTTTGTTGCCTCCATAAGGGTGGTGCGAGGATGGTGAGTGGGCCTGGCTGTGACCCTCGGGTGCAAAGGGTCTCCCAGCCTAGTGGAAACGCCATCGGTACTCAGAGACCGTGGGCACACCCTCCTTCCTAACTGTGCCTGGGGTCTCTGTTCCCACAGCTGGGTGCTGTATGAACAGCCGGAGTTCCAGGGCCAAAAGCTGGTTCTGCCTGAAGGAGATGTGGAACTCAGAGGCCTGCGGCCAGCCTGGAGTGCTCAGGGCGTTGGCTCCCTCCGGAGGGTTGTCCGGGTGAGCAGGCTGGGTGGTGCCTAGAGAGGGAACCCTGGGAGAGAGAATGTGGGGTAGGAGCAGAAGAGGCTTCATTGTGGGCCAGCTACAGGTTCCTGACCTTGGAAGCATGGGGGAAGAAAGACTCTGGGGTGTATCCTGTCTGGGGCCAAAACCCAGCTCGGTGATTTAGCTCAGTGGCTTAAGTGCCTGCCTGGCAAGCAGAAGGTTGTTTGATCCCCGGTATAAAACAAAAACAAAAAACCCAGCTAGATAAAGCGGCCCAGGGATGTCTGAGCTGGAGATGAGGCAAAACAAGGTCTGAGTGATAGAAATGGGCCAGGTTTGCCCAGCACCCAGTGCAAGGAGCCAGGGATATTTGTTCCTTCACTTGTTCACAGATGCTTGCTAATTACTGAATGCCACTTCCTAGGCCTGGCATGGGGGGGTAGGGGATGAGGGTGGGGGGAACTCTCTGCCCTGCCTACCCGGTCAGATAAACTGTGAGGGCTGGTTCAAAGAAGGAGGACCCTGTCACCAGAGTGGGGATTATGAACACTCGTCTAGATTTCAGGAAAAAAGACAGGGAGACCATATGGGGTTGGAAACCCTAAGGTGTCCCAGAGGTTTTTGGGGGGCAGGGAGAAAGAGTTTGAAAAGTCGACATTGCAATTTCATATGTGTAAAGCCAAAAACAACCACCATGTTTTCAGAGCATGAATTAACAAACTTGATAAAAATAACCTTGACCCCCAGAGAAACTCAAGAAAGAACAAGGAGTCAAAACAGGGCCTAGTTTGCCAGTTTGTTTTTGTTTTTAATGAAAGAGCTAAGTAACTAAGTCTAGAGTTGTTGCAATCTTGCTGGTGCAGCTGACACAGTGTCCCAGGAGGAGGATAGAGCAGTTTTCAAAGCCAGGGCAGTTGTGGCCAATTTACTGTGAGAAACTCACAATAAATTCACCTTCATGTGGGAGGTAATGAGGTATAAGAGAAAAGCAAGGCTTTGAAGTTAGGACATTCTAGGATGGAATCCAACACTGAGCCGGCACCTACTGTGTGCTGGGTGCGTGGGTGGTGCCAGGTTGCAACACTGAACATAAACTATGTTGCTCTGTTCTTGGTTCTGTTGCTTAGAAGCACCTTGACCTTGGGCAGTTTGCTTAACTTTGATGAGCCTCACTTTCCACAACTCTGAATGGACTAATAACACCACAGCAGGGTCGGACTGGGACCAAGCAGACATGACCTTAGCATAGCGCCCCACTCAGCTGATGCTTCATAGGCACTTGCTGAATGAATGAATGAATGAATGAATGAATGAATGAATGAAAATGGTCCCAGGGATAAAGAAACACTCTGAAAGCAGAGAGTGCTGTCTGCCATGTGATTCAGACATCAACCGCAACCGATTCAGGCTGGAGGAGTGCAGGTTGCAGGTATGGTTAGTTGGGTGGTGCAGCATGTACTTAGCAGGCCTGAGGCCCTGACCATCTCTAATAGGAAAATACAATAGCAACAACAACAAAAAAGTTCAGATGGAGACCGGATAAATACCTAAGGCTGGGCCTCAAGAGGTGGGTTACAAGCTTGCTCATCCTTCTGCTAGGCAAGAAGTCAGGCTGCCCAAAGACAAGGGAAGGGTGTTACACTTTGCAGCTTCTCCTGGGATCTTTGGGTTTCAGGTCCCAAAGGTGGATGAAGAACTTTGGTCTCAGGCTTGGTTAGCTGATCTTCCCTGCCGCCACCACTGTTTTTTGGGGAGACAGCCAGTAAGGTTTTCAGGCCATTTGGAGCTCTGGCTGCACAGATTTGTAAAAGCAAGAGAGGGGCACAGTAGTCTCCAAAGAGTGTCACTTTACATCTTCTTGTCCCTGCTTCTCCTTTTTCAGGACTACTGCACCCCAGAGATCATCTTGTTTTCTGAGGAGGGCCTCAGAGGTGAGCAAGTGAAGCTAACTGAGGCCTTAAAGGATCCTGAGGACTTGGAGAGGCCCCTGCAAGTGGCATCTGCCACTGTCTCTGCAGGACTGTGAGTCTGGGCTATTCTGGAATCTCTTCATACAACATTCACTACTATGCTGGGTGCCAGGGACACAGGTGACAGGACACGGTTCCTCCTTTCAGAAGTGCTCAGTCTACTGGTGGGAACAGGCAAGTGACAGTAGCAGCCCAGAGTTGGGGGATGGGGAAGCACAGGGTTTCAGGAACACAGAAAAGCACCCAACTGGCTGAACATGGGGTATAGTCCAGCCCTCCAGGAGGAGGCAACATCTCAGCTGGGATGAGTGGTCTAAGAACCTAATCTCCAGGACAGCATGAATATATATGCTTGGTCAGTCCCATATTGATGATGCTGGAAGCAGGGCTAGTTCAGAGTCCATGCCCCTAAATATCTATTATAGAATGAATGGGGAAAGCAGTATATTTGGCAGAGGTGAAGTGCTAAGAGAGCTAAGCTTCCAAAGTTCAGCCTGGGGGCTGGGGGTATCCCTTGGGATCTGGGGTATACTAGCCTTTCTAACTTCTCCAGGTGGATGCTGTACCCCAAACCATTCTTTGAAGGCACCCCCTATATCCTGGAACCTGGAGAATACCCTACTTTGGAGGCCTGGGGTACATCAAACCCCACCGTGGGCTCCCTGAAGCCCATGACATTGGTAAGGAATAGGGCACACCCTCAAGCTGCTCTGTCTCTTGTCCCAAGAGACAGGTGTATGGTCCTGCACCTGTGGGCAAGAAAGAGGAACTAAAGTGTGAAACTGGCAGACAACCCTTGGGAGGTCCTACTGGGAACTGGAAGAGAATGAGGATCTTCCGGGTGTTGGGGAGAAGAAGGACATGATCTGATATTTTTAGAGGGTCTCAGGATCAAGAAAATCCTAGGTCCTCAGTCCCATCTGTCTTCCTCACTTTGGGGATATCTCAGCAGTGTCTCCTTTGCAGGGCTGTCCAAGCGTAGAGAAGCCAGGGGAGCCCAAGGTAAGGAGCTGGACTTCAGGCTCAGAGGGCCATTGTTGTATGGGGGTGGTTATCATGGGCTGGACTGGAAGACAGGAGAGGAAGGCTGGGGACCAGAAGTGGGTCTGGGAGGATGGAAAGGGCTCACTGGGAACTGGCTTTTGATGTGTAAGGGCAGGGCAGAAGTCATAGTAAAGACGGGATGCAGCTCTGTGAGGCTGGTACTGGGCAGACCCCTTCTTGGGTGGCTAGGTTTGTCTGAGTCCAATGACACCCACCAACCTGACACCCTCTTTCTTCCCAGGCAGTGGTATATGAGGCTCCAGATTTTCAGGGCAAGAGCTGGGAAGTGAGCAGAGACATCTACAACCTTCAGCAGCCAGAGGACAGCCAGAGCCCTGACCTGGCCTCTGTGGGGTCCTTGCGGGTTCTTGGGGGCTGGTGAGCATTTAGTTTGACTTCTACTTTATCACCCCTACGGACCGTTGCCATGGGGATGGGATGCGACTGATGTCCTCTAGGATGGGACTTCCTGTAAGTGAGTCTATTCTTCCCTGCCACCAGCTGGGTGGGCTACGAGAAGGCGGGCTTCCGCGGCCACCAGTACCTGCTGGAGGAGGGCGAGTACGCTGACTGGTCGCACTGGGGAGGCTATGATGAATTGCTGACCTCCCTGCGGATCATCCGGACGGTAAGCAATTCATCTCTGGGCAGTTCATCTCTACCGCTGCCTCTGGTCACAGCTGACCGTACCAGTACAATCTGAGGGAAGAAGCTGAACCCTTCTCCCAGTTCTCCCAAGTGTTCGATGAGGGCCATACTGAGGGCTTCACCCCTAGTTCCTCGAGTAGGCTGCGTCCTTGGGGTCTGGGCACTCCCTGGTGTTTTGTCATGGGCTGGCCAGACCTGTCGATCCTTGGGGTGCAGGACTTCGGGGACCCGGCCGTGGTGCTGTTTGAGGCCATGGACTTCCAAGGGCACTGCGTGGAGGTGAGCTCGGCACTGCCAGATGTGGAGCTAATGCAACACAGGCCGCACACACAGGCCATCCACGTGCTCAGCGGCGTGTAAGTGATCCCGCCTCGCGGGGTCGAGAGTGGTTGCGGGAGGGGTGCAGCTTCAGCGCCTTGACCCCCGCCTCGCCATTCCTGTAGGTGGGTGGCCTACGAGCAGGTGGGCTTCTCCGGCGAGCAGTACGTGCTAGAGAAGGGTGTGTACCGAAACTGCGATGACTGGGGCCTGGGCAACAGCGCCCTCGCCTCTCTGCAGCCGGTACTGCAGGTATGTGCCGGCGGCGGGGCCCAGCGAGGGGCGGGGTTTTAAGCCTGGCAGGGGCGGGGCCTTGGACGGACGCAGATTGGGGCGGGGCATCTGGAGAGGGGCGGGGCATCTGAGTGGGGAGGGGCGGGGCGGGGCGGGGTGGGGTCAGTGTCCGGGAAAGAAGCCCTGCAAGTTCCACTGGGTCGGTGCTGTTGAAACCTAGCGGAATAAATAGAGGCCAAAGGTTGACAGCCTCCTTGAATCTCAAAACTGGTCCCGTCCTTCAGGTCGGGGAGCACGATCTGCACTTCGTCTCGAAGGTAAGGAGGCGGACTCGGAAGCGATTTCCTCCAGCCCAGGTCGCGTCCCTTTCCCCAGCCCCTGGGGCCCGCGCCTTCGCCCTCCTGCACTCTCATCTCCCTCTCTGCCATCAGATTCAGCTCTTCTCCGGCCCCGACTTCCTGGGCGAACACCTCTGCTTCGAGGATGACCAAGCCTGTCTGCCCCCCTCCTTCCAGCCCCAGTCCTGCCGGGTTCTGGGAGGCAGGTGAGGAGGGGTGGGGCGCCGAGGGGCGGGGCCGAGGGGCGCCGTCTTTCAAATGATTTAATTTGGGGGCTGGACTTGAATTTGCAGTTTTACTTTCCTTCTTTAGCCTCCTGAATAGGTGGTGTGATAGGCATGTACCATTATAAGCCTAGCATCTTTCAACCTTTCATTTTTTCATTTTTATTTATTTATTTATTTAATTTTGGTGGCTACCTGGAGTCCAGCTCAGGACCTTGTGCTTGCCGGGCAGGCATTGATCGCCAAGCTATATCCCTGGCTCACTGTTTCTTTTTTTGTTGGTTTGTTTGGGGGGTTTTTGAGTCCTGGGGATTGAACCCTGGAGACATTGCTTCACATTTTAATTTTTTTTTTTTTTTAAGCAGAGCTTCACTAAGTTGTGCAGGCAGGACTGCAACTCTTAATCAGCTTCCCAAGAACTGGGATTCCTCCAGTCATGCACCACTGTGCCTACCTGTCTATATTTTATACATTTCTTGCCCCAAACTTGGAATCAAATATTTCTTGAAGGACAGTAGTTCTTTAGAGTAAAATGGTATTTAGAGAATCTGCATTCTTGGTGTTTCACAATTACAATACCAATGTTACTAATAGTAAAAACCACAGAAAGCTATTTGAGGTTTCTTTGTGGTTCCTTTTGTCCCCAGAATATTATCTTGATAAGTATGTCACTTGATAGGTATTATTCAAAACACTATGCTTTAAGGACATTTGAAATAAACCTTATTTTGTGTAGTTATGTCACCAGTAGGTTCATTGATTTAATTTTAATTTTTAGGAATACTTTCCATTTTTATTTAGGCACAGTGTCCTCCCACCACCAAGTGCTGGGGATTGAACCCAGAGCCACCCCCTTGCTAGTACTCTTCCAAGTACTCTTCCATTGAGCTACACCCCCCAGGGTGTAATCTTTTCAAGGCCTCCCAGGCTTGAGCTGAAGATCCTCCCACTTTGGCCTCCTGAGTGAGGGGATTATAGGCATGTGCCATTGTGCAGGAACATGGTTTTTAAAAATGTCTCAGAATTTGCATGGCTCCTGTCTTAGCCCAGACTGCGCTACCAAAATACTATAGACTGTGTGACAGTATAGACAACAGGAATTTATTTTCTTAGTTCTAGCAGCAAGTGCCAGATTGAGGTGCTGGCTCCTTCATTTCTCCAGTGAGAACTTTTACTGGCTTGCCGAAGGCCACCTCCCCATTGTGTCCTCATGTAGTGGAGAGAGCAGCACGTGTCTTTACTTGGAGGGACACTCATCCTGTCATAGCGTCCCAGTCTAGTGACCTCATGGAAATCTGATTACCTCCAGCAGCCTCTGCCTCTCAACATCCTAACCTTGGGGGTTGAGGTTTCAATGTGTGACGGGGGCATGGCATAGATACTCAGTCTGTAACAATTCCAGAACCACAACTTCCATTTTTCCAGCAGCCTCTGCCTCTCAACATCCTAACCTTGGGGGTTGAGGTTTCAATGTGTGACGGGGGCGTGGCATAGATACTCAGTCTGTAACAATTCCAGAACCACAACTTCCATTTTTCCCTGCTGCCTTCCCCTTCCTCTCTCTATGGAGAAGCATTTTTTCCCCCTGTATTTGTTTTACTCTTTCATTGTTTCTTTGTGAAGATGTAAGCAAGTATACATACATATAACTACAGAAATCAAAATACATTTGTAAAGCTTCCTTATTGTACAAAAGGGAACATTCTATAACCTGGTACGTATACTGAACAACACCAAATTGTAGAGTTAATTCAGCCAATCTCGTATTGATACACATCTGGGCCAATTCTACTCTTTCGCTGTTGCAAACAGTGCTGTAATGCATGACCTCATGCTTAGCTTCCATGTTTTTGAAGGATATCCTGTGACACATTCCTAGATGAGAGATTGCTGAGCAATTGTCCATGGAATATTGTTTGAAATTGCTAAATTCCCCTCCAGAGCAGCAGTAGGATTTCTGTCGGTCCTGTCTTAAGTCTGTCCTCAGTCCCTGCAGTGCCTTTTCATTTTTGACCTTCCCTGGATTGGGGCGGGACATGGGGGTGGAGTGGGCAGCAACCCCGCATCCACTCTTGGATGGCAGGGCTTGGATGGCCTACCTGATCTGGGATCTGGTAGACTGAAATGACCTCCCCCACTCTCCCTTCCCCAGCTGGATCCTGTTTGATGGGAAGAACTTCGAGGGGGACCAGCACATCCTCTCTGAGGGCGAGTTCCCTACTCTCATGGCCATGGGCTGCCTAGCCTCCACGGTCCTGGGCTCTCTCCGGAAAGTGCCCCTGGTGAGTGTCCCTGTTCAGTTATGGGCCACCCCAAGGCAGCAGGAGAGCCTTGCAGGAGATTCTGGGATGAGCCTCATCTTGCTGCCTTGCTGGGTCAAAGAGTCGTTTTCAGAGCTGCCCCTCAACTCGGGCTTTCCAGCTAGCTCAGCTTACTGTATATTTAGTAAGCATCTGTTAAGATAGGTCCTGGGAACAGTGGAAAAACCAGACATGGCTCTGCCTTCAAAGAGCCCATGGTCACAGTCTCCTAACATTTCCCAAGGAGAGAGGTGTGTCCAGATGTAGATGTTGGGTGCAGAGATGAGGGGCCTGATGTTCTAGGGAGGGGAGATGGCAGTGTAGCCTGAGTCGTGTTCCGTGCATGGAAGGGTGTTAGGATCAACCAAGGAGATGGCTCTGCAGAGGACAGATGGGATGGGGTGAGCAGGGGATGGCTGCTTCAGGGACCAGAGGAGTGGTGAATTCTGGACCAGGGAAGAGATGGGCCAGAAGTGATGTGGGCCCTCTTAAGCCACTCACTCCTGGGGGGTCGCTGGCTCCTGTATGGGCTGCCAGTCAGAATAGCTGACATTTGCTGAGCACACACTGCATGAGTTTCCATCTTACCAAGACCTAATGCTCACCACAGCCATTATTAAATCTGTTTTCCAGATGTGGAAACTGAGGTACAGAGCCACCCAGCCACATGCTTCAGGATGCACAGTTAGGAATAGGCAGCCTGGCTTGCTGAGCTCTGAAGACAGATGGCCCAGGGTCTGAAGCCCAGTTTTAGGGCCTTGAGCAAGCAGTTTCACCTTCTTTAGCTTCTTTCCTTTCTACCAAATGGGGATCTTAATAACATGTACCTATATAAAGTTGTTAAGTTATATGATTGAGATAAGATAAAGTACTCAGCACAGTACCTGACACACAGTGAACTCAGTAAATAAGCACAGCTATTATTACCAGTACTGTGATTTTTACGGTTGGTGGGAGGATGGAAAGGAGAAGTTAGAGAACGAGCCCCCAGTTATGGCCTGACCCTTGCTCCTAGAGGTGCCATTTGTGCTGGGCACAGCCGCATGGGCCTATAATCTTGGCACTCAGGAGACTGAGGCAGAAGGATCACTGTGAGTGATCCTTATGTAGCTAAAGTACGAGGATAGCCTGGACTACATAGCAAGATCTAGTCTCAAAAAAAAAAAAAAAAGCCATTTCTGAGCTGGCAGTGTTGTGGAGTCAGTGAGCTGGCTCAGGAGCATCAAGGGCTTGCAGAACAGATTGGGGAGTCCCGGACTCGTGGCCTCACCCCTTTTCCACCGGCCCCAGCACTTTTCAGAGCCTGCCATTTTCTTATATGGACTGGAGTGCTTTGAAGGGAAGGAGATAGAGCTCAGCAGAGAGGTTCGGAGCCTGCAAGCCCGGGGCTTCAACAACCACGTGCTGTCCGTGCGGATCAAGGGGGGCGTGTGAGTGTCGTCGGTGAGGGAGGCCTGGGTGTGGGGGCTGCTAGGGTGAATGGGCATCCCAGGGGGTCTCCTTCCCTCTCCTTTCCTGTCCCCCACCCACAGACCAGGAAGGAAGGAGAACAGTAGATTGAGAGGCATCACCAGTTCCCAGGGCCTGGACCGCAGCACCTGTGTGCCCCTCAAGACCCCCCACCTTGCCCTATGAACCCAGAACTACTTCCCAGCCTCATTCTCCTTGCTCAGGACCCTGACTTTAGGCAGAAGGGCTCCAACATGAGGAATGAGAAGGGAAGATCATTCTGATGTCCTGCCTTCCCTGTCTGTCTGTGTGTCTGTGTGTCTGTCTGTCTACCCGTGTTCTTCCTTGTGTCTTTGGCACGTGCTGGCCCCAGCTGGGTGCTGTGTGAGCACAGTGACTTCCGGGGCCACCAGTGGCTGGTGAGCAGCTGCGAGATCACCAACTGGCTGACCTACAGTGGCACCCAGAGGGTGGGCTCCCTCTACCCCATCAAGCAGGTGGGTAGCAGGTTGGGGTGGGCACCTGGATGGGTCTGTCCAGTGTGTGCCTGTCTGCGTGTTTCCCAAGCTTGGCATGTGTACTGATGGTCACGGTTTGGGCTCATTCTTCTTGCACAGTTATCTAGTTAATAGCTTTTTTTCTATGTCAATTCACTGTTTTTGTTTTCTGAGTTTATTTTTTGGTGGTACCGAGGATTGAACACAGGGCCTTCACACTCACACTGAACTTCAGCTCCAGCCTTTTTTTTTGTTTTGTCCAGGCTGTGCTTGAGCTTGCAGTTCTCCTGCCTCAGCACCCAGCGGATGTATTGCAGTGTGGCATCATGTCCAATTTAACTCACTTTTTTTTTTTTTACTTTATCTTTGTCCAAAGGAATAATAGCCATAAAATCATGAATTTGGTGGGTATGTATGATTTTTTTTAATAGGTTGAAACCACCAAAGTTTCAAAAATAGAGGGCTAGGGATGTAGCTCAGTAGTAGAGCACTTGCCTAGCACATGCATGGGTTCAATCCCCAGTACCCCAAAAGTTTTCAAAAATAAGTTTTCCACACAAGTCTCAAAATCATCTCACGTACCACTGCCCTCGTCTTCCTCGTCTTGAGAAACATGGTCTCTGCTCATGAATGTCCATGCGTCTGTGCCTGCTTGTCCATATGTGAGTCTCATTTGTGCACACACACATTTCTGTGGTGGCACTGTGTGTGTGCGTGTGTGTATAATCCATGTGCACTAGTGTCTGTCTGAGGGTCTTTCTACGCCTGTGACATAATTTTGTCCATTGTCCGTGTGCCCTAGAAGTGACCTCTATGGATGAGTGTGCATGAGTATGTGTGCATCTGTGGGAGTGTACCAGCTTTGTGACTGCTCGTGTCTGTATCTGTGATGCTGCCGAGCGTGTCCTTGTACAAGGGTGTTTGTGTAGTCCCTGTGTTCACAGCCTCCTAGGATACCATTGCTGGAAGAATTCCTGGAGATTATCTCCAACCTCACATTTTACAGATGGGGAAATAAAGGCCTAGAGAAGTGGACAAGGATTTGCTCTGCAATCTTGGGCAAGTACTGGACCTCCATGGACCTCCATTTCCTCATCTTTAAAATGGAAATAGTGGGTTTATTTGAGGACTGAGATCTATGTCTGTGGAACCCTTAGAATGACACTTGAGAAGCACTCAGCAGAGATGAGCTGTGATTGTTACTATCATTGTCATTACCGTCACCATCATCTAAGACTTCCTGCCAGTTTGTGGCAGAGTCAGGTCTAACATCTGACAATCCAGTGTCCACCCCATTGCGGTCTCTCTTCAGCATGTATGTGTGTATGCGTTTCTCCCTATAAGCATGTGTTTGCACGTTTCCTTTCCTGCACACCTTTGTTCTTGTATCGTCCTTGATTTTCTGGCCCACAGTAGGCTGGGCGGACCTGTGATCAGTTAGGATGGGTGAGTCTACATCTTCTGTGAATTTCTGGGATGCTTTCTGAGCCATGGTTGTACCTGTCATTGTGTCCTGTTGCACACTTCCCTGGGTACCTCCATGGGCACAGAGCAGTGGGAGCGCATGTGTACATGTGTGTGTGTAGAGATAAGGGGTAACTTAGAAGCAGAGTCGAGGAAAGTTTGAGGCTTGGGAGCTTGATCCTGGAGGATCCAGAAGTGAGAGAGGGCAGGGCATCCTTGCCTGGGGACCCCTGACTCTCAGCTTCTCACCATCACCAGCGCCGAGCTTATTTCCGCCTCTGGAATGCGGCCCTGGGAGGATTCCTGGCAGTGCCGGACCACGTGGAGGACATGAAGGCTGGCCGTGTGGTGGTCTCCAAGCCCCAGGCTGGGGGCAGCTACATCTGGTACTATGAGGATGGGCTGCTAAAGAACCAGGTAAGGAAAAAAACAAAACAAAACAAAACAAAAAAACAGGTAAGGGGCTCCCGGGCCCAGACATTCCAGGCCCACCTTAGGAAGTCCCAGCCAGCCAGGGTCGGGAACCCAGAGAGCCTTGAGGAGTAGAGAAGGCAAGTGTGGACTCCTGAGCAAGTCTCTTCTTATAGCCTCAGTGTGCAAAGCTGGTATTGATTCAGATGCTTCTGAGAGTCCCCTAGTTCTGATATTCTGGGACAGAACTTGAATCCATTAATAATGAGACTCCACAATCTCCCAAAGACCTATTATATCTCAGGCCATGTTTTAGGTGCTGGGACTATAGCAGTTGAAGGACAGAAATGATTCCTGCCTACCAGGGAGGAGAAAAGACAGAAGCAATTTAGAAGAGCAAAATATCTAATTATCTTGGATGCTGAAAATGCAATAAAAGAAAGATAAACCGAGAAAGGAGGGTAGGAGTTTAGGGAGCCCTGCCTGAGAAGGTGACGTTTGAGGAGGCAGTGCAGATGTCTCGAGGAAGAGTATTCCAGGCAAAGGGAAGAGCAAGCGCAAAGACCTTGAGGTGTGAACGTGCCTGACATTTTCTGGGCCTGCCGAGGGCCCCTGAGTGGCTGGAGTGAAGTGAGGGAAGGGAGCAAGTGGCAAGAGATGAGCTGAGGAAGGTTATAGGGGTGCAGGGCCATTGAGAGTTTGTCCTTTACTTGGCATGGGTGGGACTGGCTGGGTGCCAGGCGCTGTATTGAGCCTTCACCTCAGAGCCTCCTGTAATCTTTAGAGTACTGTGGGCCAGCTCTGTTGTGCTCTCCATTTCACAGGTGGGGAAATCAGAGCACAGTGAGGTTAAATCATTTACTGACAGTCACACAGCCAATAGATGTGTGGAGGTTTTTCTGATGCTTTGAGAATCCATCATGGGAGACTTCCTGGAAGAGTTGACATTTTTCCAGCCCTTTTATGGTTTCTCACATTAGAATTTTTAAAAATCGTATTCAGGGATTCCTAGTCCCAAGGAAACTTGAATTCAGAATTAAGAGACTTGCCTAGGATCACAGCCTGTAAGAGCCAGGGTTCACACCCAGAGTGTCCAGGGGATGTTGAGTCTGGCAGTGTCCCTCTGGGCAGAGCAGTGCTAACGACCTTTGGGCCTTAGGTGGCCCCCACCATGAGCCTGCAGGTGATTGGACCCCCCAGCCCAGGCTCCAAGGTGGTGCTCTGGGCCGAGAGCCGCCTGCCACGCCAGACCTGGAGCATCAATGAATTGGGTCACGTCTGCAGCCAGATGTTTCAAGGCCAGATCCTGGATGTGAAGGGTAATACGAGCTCTGTGCATGGGAGAGGGCACCTGTGGGGACTGAGGGCAGTGTTGTCCCCAGCTCTCTTTAACCACATCTCAACACCTCTGTCTCTTCCTAGGTGGCCGAGGCTATGACCGGGATCACGTGGTGCTATGGGAGCTGGCTGAAGACAGGGCATCTCAGATCTGGACCATCTGTGTGCTTTAAACCTCCCTCCTCCCCCAGCCCTGGGGGCTCTTGCTGGAATGCAGTGTTTTTATAGGTTTTTGTTGTGACATAAGCTGTTTTCTAACGTGCTTCCGGGTATCTTCATCTGTGTGCACCTTGATATTTGGAGTCTGGGGGGAAGATTGTCCACTGGCCCACTATCCATTCACTCAGGCTGGCTTCTCCCTGCTTGTTTTTATTTGGGGCTTGGATGTATTGTCCCCCTCGGCCACCAGAGGGAGCCTGACAACCGGACTAACTGGTATGAGTCAACCACAGGCTGTGTTCTGAACCTCTTTTGAGCTCCAAGTGACCTCAGGCTGTGGGGACACAGACAAATAACAAAGCTTGTGGTCCCCACCCTTAGGGAGCACACAGTTCAGTGGAAGATCCTTATAATTAAGGTGACACTGTCAGTGACAGGAAGAACACAGTGGAGGGATGGTCAAAGTAGGACCCTGCTGCCTGGGACTTTCTGCTGACACAGGATGGGAGAGTGAACCAGGTTACAAGATAGCACAGGAAAAGTGTCCCATGGAGCCAGACAAGTCTGATGATGAACCCTGGCCTTGTGCATGCCTGTAATACCAACTCTCAGGAGGCTGAGGCAGGAGGATTGCAGAGAATTCAAGGCCAGTCTGGGCTATTTAGCAAGATCCTGTGTCAGAAAATCAAACCAAACAATGGTGACAGCTTCGCTGGTGGTACATGGTGGGCTAGGCAGGAGAGATGAGAGAGAGCTACAACCTGAGGACCGCTGTCCCTGGGCTCTCTACTTCTCCCAATGCTGGTCTCAATGCCTGAAGATTTGGCTTTGACCCAGGAAACCAGGACAAGGGCCAGGGTCCTAACTCCTCTAGAAGACAGGTGTAGGACAGTGCAGCATCTTGTCCCAGATTGAGTGCTGTCACTACTTCAGCCCTTACACTGATGCCCTCTACAAGACACAGAGATAAAAGGACTGTTCTGGGGCCCCCTTCCGTCTTTGCAGCTCTACGCACCAGCACCTTCAAACCCAGGAGGGCCAGGCGCGTTTAGAGCAGCTATTTGTCCTTCCTGCTTTCGCTGACTGTGGATGAGAGAGGTGGGTAGATAGCTGCCACCTCCTCACCCTTTGGCAGTTGCAGTTCCTTGGGTAAGGAATCACGCCTAATCTGTCGTTTTGGAACAGAGACGGGCACTGTCTGGGTCTAGGGTTACTCAGGCCCTGGGAAGATCCGGTAGTGGTAGTCTCTGAGATCATCGTCCCCACTCGGGGACAGGTGAAGCAGTGTGACCAAAGGGGATGGTGAGGGTGGCAGTTTCTGGGTTTTGCCCTTTGAAGGTGATTCTAAGACGAGGACCTCTGCAGTGGACTTTAGGGTAGGGAAGCAGGGGGAGCACCCTGGGGCCACCTTCTCAGCTGATGGGAATGTTAGGAAGCTCCTTGGCTTCTGGGCTGGTGATGTCCAATGACCACACACGGGCCCCAGCAAAACACAAAGGTAGGTTTATTGACCCCCAGCTGGGTCACACCTGCCCTTCCACCTTAGCACCTCCCCACTTTGGCCATCACCCACGTAGCACTGCCTATCAGTTTCTCCCACCTGGGATCCCTGGCTTCAGTCCCCCCAAGGGTGGGGGGAAGGCCCCTTTGACTAGTGATGGTGGCAGCTTTTTTGGTGGGTGTAGAGCTAGAGGGGACACTGTTGCTTTAGCTAAGGTAAAAGAGGTAGATAAGAGTATTGATTAAGAAGAAGAGGAAACTGCCACCACCCATGTCACTGAGAGGTGGGCCCCCATTTTGGGGGGGTTTGGTAGCTTTGGTAGCTTTTGCAGTTTTGGTAGTTGTGGTAGTTTTGGTAGTTGTGGTCACTGTGGACTTTGTGCTCTTTATGACCCTTGCCTCTGAAGCCTGTCTGGTCACTGTGGTCTTTGTAGTAGTGGGATTGGGGAGCAGTTTTGTGGGCGTGTGGGGTTTTACTGTGGTGGTCATGGCAGTGTTGTTGACCATGGCGGTGTTGTTGACTGTGGTGGTGTTGTTGACTGTGGCGGTGTTGTTGACCATGGCGGTGCTGTTGACCAGGATCATACTTGGGGTGGTCATGTTTCCCAAGACTCCAGTCTGTATCTGCAAGAGAAGTAGGGCATGCTCAGGGGGCTTTTGAATCTCATGCATTAAGGTTGCAGTCCCCCATATTCCTCCCTCAACTCCAGGCCTCCATAAAGCTTCTGCCATCTATCCTGTCTAGATGTTTGGCTGCTTCCTGCCTTGACAGGCGGGGGCAGACATAGTCCTTTCCTTTCCCCGACACCCCACCATGGGAACCTTTTCACCTAACCCAGGCCTCCAGCACAGACAGGAGTTCCAGCCCCTGGCTTTATGCAAGGGGCTTAGCCTCCTTGAGCCTCAGTTTCCTGCCTTCTGATGGGGGAAGAGGCAATTGCAGTGCTGAAGGTTGCATGAGACAGGGCAGAGAACACAATTGGCAAAGTGTCAGTGGGTGGATGGGGTGGGGAAATGGCCAGATGGTGATCAGCCTGTCCTTGACGCTTGACTAAGCTGTTCCTGATAAGAACTCAATGGCTTCTGTTTCCAAGCCCCTCTAGGCATGTGGGGTGCCACCAAAGTGCCTCCTGGGGTGGCAGTTGACTTTGAATGGGAGTCTCCTTTTTGTTCCTGTACACACACACACACACACACACACACACACACACACACACACACGTAGCTTCTGTCCTGCGGAAGTTGGAGCCGGGGTCTCCTAGCACCTCTAGAAGCAGAGCATGTGCTGGCTGGAGGTTTCATCAGTGCATCCCAACAGGACCATTTCCACAGGTTCACTGAGGGTTGATGCCATCCACACACACTCTCCTGTCCTTAGTTGCCTAGCATTGCAAGCCTGTGGGTGCAGGACCCTCAGCGCATAGCACCCATGGGTGTTTCAGGGTGTCTGGCACTCTGTGACAGGAACACAGGCTTTAGCTTGACAGTGGCCAGAGGGGCTGGAAGCCCTGGCAAGTAAGACCCAATGTCCCAGTTCCCTGTTGGAGCCTGTCTGCCTTTGCCCTATGAAAAAAGGCTGGGTGCCCAGGAGCCTGCTTTTCCTCTGTCCCTTGCCAAGCTGGACAGGGGAGTCCTGATGGTTGTGCCAGGGGCTCCGAGGAGTTGATCTTACCTGAAGCATCACCAGGAGGCTGATGGTGAGGAGGAGGAAGAGGAAGGTGTTCATCCTGGAAGATCTTGCTAGGCTCTGTTGGTGGCAGCTTTGGGAGACGGGCCCAGGGCTGTGTGGGGCTCCCAGGCTCTGCTGCTTTTGAACTGGAAGAAGGGGAGGCGGGGCTGGCAGAGGGAAGAAGGCAGACCTATGGGATTGGGGCAGGGAGCTGCTTGCTTTCTACAAATCTGGGGGTGGCTAAAATAAGCCTCCCCGTTCCAGGGTCCACAGATAATGAGTTCTGGGCAGGAGGTGAGCCAGATCCCAGGGGGTGATGGTATGTAAATGAAGCAGGCAACTACAGGGCAGTAGGTAGGGCCCTGGGCCTGCTATCCCATTGCTGGCTTTCTGGAGCAGTTCCAGAAGCCACCATGAGGGTCTTTAGTTGCACTATCAAGGCTGCTGCCTCCATGCCCTGAATTGCTCCAGATGTGTACCTTTCATGGTCATTTTGACTTTGGGGAGGGGCCAGAAGTCACATAGTGCCAGGCCTGGTGAATAAGGTGGATGAGCACACACCATGATATTTTTTATTTTTATTGGTACCGGGGATCGAACGCACGACCACGCACTTGCTAGGCAGGCGCTTATGCCACTGAGCTAAAGCCCCAGCCCCACCATGATGTTTTTATGTGCCTGCCCTTCCATCGGATGATAGCAGCGTACATCATAGTTTTGATCACACCTAGCAGAGAACACAAAGGAGGACTCCCAGAATTGCTTCAGAAAGTGGCAGGAACAATGGGATCAGTGTGTTCTAAGTGAGGGGGGATTCTAAGCGGGATCAATGGCGGTGTGTATTTTTAGCGTAAAATATTTTTTAACATAAAATTCACTGTATACTTTCATAACACTGCATACTTAACTTTCACTTTTCCCAGTGAGCTGATAGAAGGTGTTAAGTGACTTGTCTAAGGTCATAATGGAGAGCCAGTCTCCTTGGAATTTGAATCCAGGTCTGTCTGAAGCCTGCAATCTCGCGCTGCCTCGGGACTCACCAGTTGACTCTTGATTCCCTGTTCTCCCTCACTCCAAGGCCCTGCTGGCTCCTGCCCTGGCATTCTCCCTGGCTTACTCTGGTGGTTTGTTTACATGCCAGGAGCTAAGGGGACTGGCCTGCACTACTTCTTTGTGTCAGGCCTGTGTCACAACTCTGCAGAAAACCTGAGTTGAGGCCTCCAGCTCTAGGCTGAGCAAAAAGAAGTGAATCAAGACTGGGAAAAGCCTCCCTCAAGTTCTTCCTGCCTTTGTTTTACCTGGGAGTGGGGAGGGGGATCCCCAGGGTGACTGAGAGCCAGGGAGGCAACAATAACAGGATGGAAGGACACTGGGCCAGGGAACAGGTGGCCCACATGGAAGCCCAAGATTGCTTTGCTGAAAACTGGCCCTGTCACACTGGGCAATCCGCTCCATGCTTGCAAAGCAGTATCGACGAGAGCTGACCGCTAGGATCAGCCATGAGGTGCACAGGTCCTCCGGGCGCTGTGTATACAGTGTAGGTGCCAGATTTAAATGTATTTTTTTTCTTTTTCTTTCTTTTTTCTTTTTTTGGTACGGGGATTGAACTCACGACCTTGCGCTTGATAGGCAGCCACTTATTGCCACTGAGCTAAATCCCCAACCCCTATTGTTTAAATTTTTTATTTTTTTGCCTCTTTGAGACAGGGGCTCGCTATGCAGTTCAGGCTGAACTTGAGCTCACTTTGTATGGCTCAGGCTGGTCTCACAAAAATCCTTCTGCCTCAGCCTCCCAAATGCTGGGATTACAAGCGTGTACCACCACACCAGGCTCAGATTTAAATGTTTATCCTACCTATCTCGATACCTTCTGTCTCATCTACCTATCAATCATCTGTCTCATTTATCTATCATATATATCAGTCACCTAGAGCTATCTACCAATCCTGTCTGTCTGTCTGTCATCCTGTCTGTCTGTCTATCTATTTCTTTACTGAATCTAGGGCCTTCTGTATGCTAAGTACATGCTCCACCACTGAGCTATACTCCTCAGCCCCACCTCTGCTGATTTAAATTTAGAAATCTTTCTTGCAAATCCTGTTTTCTTGTCTGCTGTGATGTGAGGTGGGGTTGCTTCTAGGGGTGTGTGGCAGAAAGGTTTTGTTTATTTTATTTTCTGTTTTGAGACATAAAATAGCACTGTATAGTCTAGGCTACCCTTGAACTCATGATCCTCCTTCCTCCATCTCCTGAGTACTGGGATTATAGGCATGCACCACCACACCCAAACTGGTAGGGCGATTTTAAGGGTCATTGAGGCCTGAGGCATAGAAAGATGTCTAGAAAGTGTCTACCTGAAGAAGTAGAGGTTTCAAACCTGGACACATTCTGTTGGTTACATCTACATAAGCAAAATCCTAACCATTAAGCTTAGGGAGCTCTAAGAAATCCCCATCTCACAGATGGGAAAATTGGGTGTAATTTAGAGGCAGAGCCAAGATCTCCCAATGCGTGTGTTCCATTGTGCACCTCCAAACTTAACTCTGTGTGTGTGTGTGTGTGTGTGTGTGTGTGTGTGTGGTGTTGGGGATTGAATCAGGGCCTCATGCATGCTCTATCACTGAGTTACACTCTAGCTCCTCCAAACCTCACTTCTGTCCCTTAATTTAAAAGGTAAGGAGTCTCAGTCCGAACTCCGAGGACTGTCCTCAGGAATGAAGCATGAATGCCTCAGTATGACAATCAAATCCTCTGTTTGTCCCCCAGCCTCTTGGCCTATTCTGTGACATCTTCTTCCTACCCACACCCACCACATCCAGCCTCACCCACACCCATCTCACATAGCCTGAGCTGTGTCCCAGGCAGTAGGGCCTCACTATGGAGCCTGGGCTGGCCTTAAACTTGCAGTGATTCTCCTGCTTCAGCCTCTCAAGTGCTTAGATTATACGAATGCCATACCAGGCTACCCAGGCACTTTTCACAGTGTATTTCCTCCCTGCAAGAAAAGCTCTTCCTTAGTTTTGGTTCCTGGTAAGTTTTTTTTTTTTTAAATAGTGGGAATTGAACCCATGGCTTCTGAAATGAGCTACATCTCCGTTCCTTTTTTCAATTTTATTTTGAGTCAGTCTCACTATATTGGCTAGGCTGAGGTCTAATTTGTGACCTTCTTGCTTCAACTTTCCAAGTAATTGGGATTTGGGCCTTCAGTGCCACACCCAGCATGGAAAACTCTTCTTATTCTTCAAAATGTAACTCAAATCTGGACATGGTGGTACATGCCTATAATCCCAGCACTCTGGGAGGCTGAGGCAGGAGAATGGCAAAAATCCAAAGCCCAACATAGGCAATTTAGCAACTGAATGAGACCTTGTCTCATAATTTAAAAAAGGAATGGGGATGTATCTTAGTGCCCTACGTTCAGTCCCGACTACTACAAAAGAATTAAAAGTTATTCAGAAGCTCCTTTCTTAGGGAAGTTTTTTTACTCTCCCTAGGAAACTCCTCGAAAGATGAAGAGCTGTTCCTCTGGGTTCCAAGGGCCCCTTGTGTTGACCATTGCTCTAAAAAATCATTTCTGCTAAGCATGTGGTCTGGGCTAGGACTTAGCACCCTTGAAGCCCAGCACAGCACAGAACATGGCACAGAATAAGTGTCAGGACCACCAGAAGGACTGAGAGTGAGGTGTCACTCCCACCGCCAAATCTTTTGTGCCTGAATACATTTATTCAGCAGGCAGATATGGACAAAAGGGCCTCCATTTAGAGGATTTAGTAGTGCATAAAAGGCCTGAGGTACTAAGAGAGGAGAGTCCTGGCTGGGGCTGCTTTTCTCCTGAAAGCACTTATTTCCCAGAGGAATGGCAGAGCAGAGCTTTCTTTTTTTTTTTGTACTGGGGATTGAACTCACGACCTGGCGTTTGCCAAGCAGACACACCGCTGAGCTAAACCCTCAGCCCTGGAGCAGAGGTTTCTAGATGGTTATAAGGCAAAGGGAAAAACCAGTAGCTTAAGAGGCCCTCAGAGAGAGGGGACTAATAAACTCCTTTTAGTAGGCTTTGGGTTGGAACCAAGAAGAGTAGGCGTGAACAGGAAATAACAGCTTGGTCCTCACAAAATTTAAGATGTTCCAAGAAAAAAAAAAAAAACTTGAGAAGCAACCATGTATTAGATTCCCATTCCTGAGATAAAATACCTGACACCTACAATTTAAAGGAAGAGAGGTTTACTTGGCTCACGATTTTAGAGGGTTCAGCCTGTGGTCAGCCAGCTTCCAGACAGAAACAACATGGTGGAAGGAAGGGTGTGATGGAAGACAGCTGCTCATGGCAGCCAGGAAGCAGAGCAAAGGGAAGACCCACTGGGGAAGAAAGGGACCAGGGAACAGATACAGTCCCCAAGGTCATGCCCCATGACCGCCTAGACACACCCAGAAGTGCGCCTTACTAATTAGGCATCCATCAGCCAATCAAGCCGATGGTCAAGATTAACCATCACAAAGAGTTAATAAAGTTACACAGGCCTGGTGCAGTGGCACATTCTATAATCCCAGCACTCTGAGAGGCTGAGGCAGGAGGACTGAAATTTAGCAAGACATTTGCAAAAAATAATAGAGGGCTGGGGATGGAGCTCAGTGCAGAGGCCCTGGGTTCAATCTCCAATGAGAGAGAGAGAGAGAGAGAGAGAGAGAGAGAGAGAGAGAGAGAGAGAGAATATGAAACCAGATAATGGAATTATCAATGAAACTTCCAAATAACTATGCTTAGTATATTCAAAGACATAGAAAATAAGGTTGAAAACGAAATCATAAAAAAACACCAAATGAAAATTCTGGAAATACAGTAGAAACAAAGAACTCCACGAATAAGTTTATCTTCAGATCAGGAGAATTAGTGAAGAAAGACAGATCATAAGAAAATATCTTTTATAGCACAATACATTTATTAAGTACCTGCTTTGAGCCTGATCCAGGTTTTGGTTTAGGCTCTGGGGATGCAGTGGTGAACAAAAAGGTGTAGCCCCTACCTTTGTGGAGGTGACATTCAGATGGAGGAAGACAGATCACAGATGGGTGGCCTCGGGTTGCAGTAAAGACTGATGTGGTGGAAGGGAATGTGACAAGAGAAATGCAGGGAGGACATAACCCTGGTAGGTGGACAGGATGGGCCACGAGGAGAAAGTGTTGATGTTGAGACCTGGCAGAAAGGGGAATCTACAGACTGCCACCAAGTTCCAGTGTCGTGGTGTTCTCTGAGGACTGTGCCCAGGGCCTAGTCCTAATCACACAGAGACAGCAGGAGGGGTTTACCTGTATCATGGAATGGAGCACAACAGGGGTGGAGTGGAGAGGAGAATTTTAGTGCGGCACTTTTAACAGTGGGATCTGCCCTGAGTTTTTTTATCTACACTGAGAGAGCACTTGAGATTATATATATATATATATATATATATATATATATATATATATTTTTTTTTTTTTTCCTCCAAGTTCTGGGTTTGAACTCAAAGGTTCTTGTATGCCAGGAAAGTGCTCTACCACTGAGTTATACTCCCAGTTCTTTTTACTTTATTTTGACCCATGGTCATGCTAAATTACCCAGGCTGGCCTTGAATTGTCACCTACTCTGTCTCAGTCTCCTTAAGTAGATGAGATTACAGATAAGAACCACCATGCCTGGTTTAAAGTAAATGTTCACCCAGCCATTCTTTTGTTCTTTCCCTCATTAATTTGTTGATCCCTCCTATGCAGTTAAGCAGGATGACTGAGTGGGGATCCCTTCCTTTGAGGAGCTGGTCTTCCAGGAGGGTTTACCTTCCCCTCCAGCTAAACAAGAAATCCACGATGGCAGCAGGAGAGGCCAGTGAAGTGAGCAGGGAGCTGGAGACCCAGAGGTGGTTCCATGAAGGGTATGTTTGAGCTGTTCTGGAAGGATCAAGAGGGATTTTTCTCAAGTGGAAAAGACCAGGGAGGATGTTCCTTTTGGAAGGAGAAACCAACACCTGGGAAAGAGCCTGCTGGTTTTTGGAACATGAAGAGCCTGAGAAAGGGTTCCCAGTATGAGGCCTGCAGGTATCATGCTGAGCTGGGGATGGCAAGGATGCACCTAAAGGCTTGGCAATGTGGGTGGTTGCAGAAATGGGGAAGGTGGGAGACATATTTATGTTTTTATTCCAAGGGAATCCTTGCCGTCCTTTATTGTCTTTCCATCCTGAGCTGCTGGGACTCAGTAATTCTTTTCTTTTCTTTCTTTCCTTTTTTTCTCTTTCCTTCTTCTTCTTTTTGTTTTGTTTTGTTTTGAGACAGTGTCTCCCTATGTAGTACAGGGTGGCCTTAAACTCCTTTACATTTCCCAGGCTGGCCTTCAACTTGTAACAATCCTCCTGCCTCAGCTTCCCAAATGCTGCTATTACAAGTGGTTGCCATGACTCCTGGTAATGAATAATAAGCTCCTTAACCTAGAGAGATCACAATTGATTAGGCTCCTTCAGGAAATGACCTATAAGCAAAATTGTTCACTGTCAGAATAGAAACTTTCAGAACCATCTAACCCCAGTGTAGGAAATGGGTCCCCTCTCCTTTCCACCACCATCCACAGAGCATAGGATGGATAAACAGCAGCTAGCTGAGCCCTGGCCTAGGAGCCCAGAAGCCCAGGGGAGCTTGGAAGGTAGACAGCTTAGCTCCCAAGGCCCTCCCCACACTCAAGTCTTAGATGAGCATGAAGACCTTGGAAAGCTTGCAGGCCTCTAAAGTGAGAGAGAAATATATACAGGTTGGAAAAAAAAACTATTAGGTGAGCTTAGACTCTTGCTTTCTTATTTTTGAAAAAAAAAACACCCAATAATGTGAAAATATTATAGGAAACTTAAGGCACACAATAATCTTATAAGGTATGTTCTATTTGTATCTAGAGTTTATAGAAATAGAAACTGAGGTTAGCTGGGCATTGGCAGAACACAGCTCTAATGCCAGCACTGGGGAGGCTGAGGCAGGAGGATTACCACAAGGTTAAGGCCAGCCTGTGCTATATAGTGAATTCAAGGCCAGTCTGAACTATGTAGCAAGACCTTGTTTCAGAAAACCAAAAGAAGAAAGAAAGAAAGTAACTCAAGTTAAGGAAATAAAGGCATTGAGTAGCAACAGCCAGCTAGCAAGAGACAGGGGCCAGCCAACCTCACGGAGTTATTAAATCATGCTGGTCCTCAGTACAATACGTCCTCAATAAATGAAGGCTATTATTATTTTCCAAGTTTTTCTAATGAGAATATATGCTTTTATTGTCTGTGTGGTACCAAGTATTGAACCTGGGGCCTCTGCACTGAGCTACATTCCCAGCCCTTTAATTATTTTTTATTTTGAGAAAGGGTCTCACTAGGTTGCCTACACTGGTTCCACCACACTTGATTGAGAATGCATATTTTTATAATAAGGTTCTGTCTTCCCCAATGAATATTACTTTTTAAAAGCTCAAGCTGGTCTGCCAGGTTGGTGAGCTCTGGTTTCTCTTCCGGAAACTACTTGTAGATGGTCATTGAATATCTTCCTGCACACAAGGGAGACAGACATAAATCCTGATGATGGGTAAACGTTCCTCATGCTTCCCGGTCTTCCTGAGGCTCCAGCCTCCTGTGTTCTTCCTGACCATGGCTCCCCTATAGCTCCCAAAATCATCCCAGTATCATCTCCAACTTCTTCACCCTGGTATATCAAAAGCCTCAGAAAACTGGGCATGGTGGCATGCCTGTAATCCCAGCCACTCAGGAGGCTGAGGCAGGAGGACCCTGCTTCAAAATAAAAAGTAAAAGGGCCAAAGATGTAACTCAGTGGTAGAATACCTTCCTACAGGCAGAAGGATATGGGTTTGATCCTCAGTACCACCAAAAAAGAAATACAAAATAGTTACTAGCTGGTGGGTTCTTCTCTCAATCCAGAGAACTGCAAGGTAGAATCAAAGGAGGACTGAGGGAGCCGGGTGTGGTGGCTCACGCCTGTAATCCCGGCACTCAGGAAGCTGAGGCAGGAGGATTGTTTCAAGTTTGAGAGCAGCCTGGGCTACAAAGTAAGTTCAAGGCCAGCCTGAACTGCATAGCAAGACCCTGTCTCAAAAAAAAAAAAAAAAAAAAAAAGAGGACTGAGCAAAAGTATTTATTGTAGAGCAGAAGTAGAAAGCAGCATTTATTGTAAAGTGAAGGCAAAAAATTCCTGGGAGGGATCCTGAAAAAGGTCACTAGAGACTCTTTTGTCTAGGGGTTTTTATAGACAAAATGGATTTGTAATCAGCAAAGTGTGATCTAGAACGGGCCTACAGAAGCTAGAGTATGTAGCAGGCATAATATTGCATTAATTACATAATTGCTATTAATTTTTAAAAGCAGCTTCTAAAAAACAGCTCATCAAATGAGACCTTTGTTCACGGAGCCTCCAGGTGGCCTGGCCTTGGTCCTGGAGGTGTCCTTCACCAAATCCTTCTGACTCCCTCTCTGGCTCGGTCTCTGCCTGGTGTCCTGGCTGCCTGTCCCATCCTGAACCTCCCTTTGCCAGTGTCACTGGCCCCTCGTGGGCCAGTGTCACTCTGAGAAATCTCATCTCCCATAGGGCCTTGTCCTCAACAATTACTCTTGGGCGCCTCTTGTTAGGTTAGGAGAATGACACCCAAGCCCAACTATGCCTTCATGGAGGGCTCGAAGTTCCTGTTCTTCAAGTCTCTTATCTCTCTGCTTCCAAACCTGCAATGAGAGAGAGAGAGAGAGAGAGAGAGAATGAGAGAGAGAGAGAGCTTCCAGGGAGCATCTATGCAGAATTTTCCCACCTCTGCTCACATTTTCCAAACCCCTTTGGCAGTGGGCCTGGATCACTTACATGCATGCTTATCTTTGACTTCTGTTGTAACACAGCGGGACTTTTTAAAGAAAGAGCATGGATTCTAGAGGCAGATCGTTCTGTATCTGAATCTACTTTTATTGCTTCCTGCCTGTATAGCCTTGAGCAGGTCACTTCATTTCTCTAATCCCCCATTTTCTCATTTGCAAACCTCCCAAGGATGGCCCGTGGCACGTGGAAGGGGTGCAGTGAGCAGAGGGCTACAGCTCAGTGGTATCGCACCCACCAACCTGAGGTCCTGGGTTTGAGGTCCTGGGTTTGATCTCCAGCACAACCCCCCCAAAATAAAAACAAAAGTCAAGTGGAAAATAATCTACTAAAGAGTGGTCTGAGGCCTTTGGGGGAACTTGGTGATCGAACCTGGGCAAAAGAAAGTGGGTGCCTGAGGTTAAAAGTCAGACCCTCACAGCTTGACTTGAGATGGTGATTAATAGGAGAAAAAAATTTCTGAGGAAGAAAGTTTTGAAAATATACTTTATACAGGTGTTTTGAAGGTACTTTGCATTGTCTCACTGAATACTCAGTGTTCCTGTGGGTATTATTCCCATTTTACAGATTGGAAAACTAAGGGGTGTGTTGGAGGACATCTAAATTTGTGCTCTTAACTTTTTTTTTTTTAAACTGCCTCTTGTTGCTCTGATAAGTAGTTTAGCCCAACATCTTAATTTTACAGATGAGGCTCAGGGAAAGGAAATTATATATGAAGAAGTATAAGGGGGTACCTTACCCAATTCTTCCATAAAGGAACTAAAATTTGATCTTCCTTCAGGCTGTTATCTAGTCAGGGAACTAGCAGGAAGCCTGGTGACACACACCTGTAATCCCAGCACTCTGGAAAGCTAAAGTAGGATAATTTTAAATTCAGGCTCAGCCTGGGTAATTCAGCAATCTAGCAAGACCCTGCCTAAAAATTAAAAAAATTTTAAAAGGCAGTGGGGCTGGCTGTGGTGGTGCACACCTGTAATCCTAGCCCTAGGAAGGCTGAGCCCTTGTATTTGAGGCCAGCCTGGAATATACACCAAGACCCTGTCTCAAAAAAAAAAAAAAATAGAGTGGGGCATGATGATACATGTCTGTAATCCTAGCGTTCATTTGGGAGGCTGAGGCAGGAGGATTGCTGCAAGTTCGAGACCAGCCTGCACTACAAAGTTCAAGACTGTCCTGAACTGCATAGTGAAACCCTGTCTCAAAAGACAAAAATAGACAGACAGATAGAATAAAACGGCTGAGAACGTGTGAGGGCTTTATTAAATTCAATCTCCAGTATGGAAAAAAAGCAGCAGAGAAATTGAGAAACATTTATCAAGTGTTTGCATCATTTCCATTAATCACAAAACTACCCCCAAGAAGTAGTTTCCTCCGATATCAATTTAGCACAACAGTGGCAATGTCGGGGTCACACATGCACGTGCAAGTGCCTCCAGCAGTTTCACCAACCTAATCCCGGAGAGGGGGTTCCCTGGAGCTTCCGGGCAGTGATGTGAGGAAGATTTAGCACAACTCCGACCAGGAGCCAGTTTAGAGCAGTGCATTCTGGGATTTGCAGTATCCGTCTCCGCTGCCTGTTGGTTGCTCGGGTCATCGAATTAGCCAATGAGAAGGGCACAAATCCTGGTCGCCTGGGTAACCGCGTGACAACAAGATGGCCGTGCCGGGACGGCTCACTGTCCCTGTGTGGTGAGTCCTCGGCCCCAGGCCTTTCAGTGTCCGAGGTTCCCCTCAAGGGAAGCCCTTGCCGCGGGGGTCCCCAGGGTCCCAAGGGCTTGCGACTTCCCGGGCCGGCTGTCCCAGTGGTGATCTGCGTCCTGGGCAGCTCGCCATGACTACGTACTGAAGCGGAAGAGGCTCCCAGGGCGTGATCAGGTCGTAGTGGTGGACGCTAGCGTGTCCAGCTGGGAATTAGGAAGACAAGGCGTGCAGTCCGCAGCCCTGCTGGCGATGGGGCTTGCGGTTATGAATAGGCGAGGAGTTATTCGAAGGATGTCAACGTGGTTCTGTTTGGTCCCAAAGAGTAGACGCATAGGGTCTTCAGAGCCCGGGGCTGGAGGTAGATAGTCATGGCTTTAGGAGCTTTGGACATGAAGGAGAAGACACTACTCTGCCCTGGAAACCCCCTGTTGTGAAGAAAATATACTAGAGCGTCCTCAGAACTAGGCTGAGGAAGGAGGAGACAATCAATCCTGGCCTTCCATGACTGATGGGAGACAGTCTCTGCCCTTAGGGGTCTCGAGAATCCTTGGAGAAACAAATCTGGAGAGATCCCTGTCGAATTGGCTGAGAGTGAGACCAGAAGCAGAGCAGTTAGTGAGGGGCTACTGTGACAGCCCCATAGAAAGTCAGGGAGTATTGCATCGCGGGGGCCAACAGTGAGCCCTGAAAGAAGGAGACGTCGCAGAATTTTGCCTACAGGGTTTGGTAAACGATGGAATTAAGAGGGAAGGGGAGCAAATGTTTGTGGCTGGATAATGGGGTCCCATGAGGAAGGGGGAAAAAATGGAGGAGCTGATTTTGTGGGAAGATGGCGGGTTTAGTTTAGAAGGCAGTTTTAGTTTTTTTCCTTTCTGATAACATTATTGATGCATAATTCAGTTGTACTTCAGCACTTGAAAGGGTAAATTTCAATCATTTTTAGTAAACATTCCATGTAAATGAAATGTCCATAATAGGCAAATCTGTATAAACAGATAGTAGATTAATGACTGCTTTGGGCTGGCTGGGGGGTGGGGATGGGGTGGGAACCAAAGGGTAAATGGAGTGTGAGCTTCTGCTAGAAGATACTGGTCTTTTAGGCTGATGAAAATGACCTAAAATTGTGGTGATGGTTTGCATAACTCTGAATATATTAAAAACTTAACTGTGCTTTTATTTTATTGTTTTTTTTTATCTGTACTGGGGATCGAACTCACAACCGCATGCTTGCAAGGCAGGTGCTTATGCTGCTGAGCTAAATCCCCAGCCCTTAACTGTGCTTTTAAAAGGGTGACTCTATTAATAAAATAACAATAAAGCTATTTCTAAAAAGATTATATATGATATGGTTCCATTTATATAATGTTCCTAAAGTAAGAAAATTCTATAGAGATGGAAAAAAAGAGTATTTATTTCCAGGGTCAGGGCTGGGGAGGAAGGAGGACGGGGGTGGCTATAAAGAGGTGGCAGGAGGAAGACTCTGCTAGAGCAGAAGAGGTCTGCACTTTGATTGCCATGGCGGCTAATCCGCATGTACCCGATTGTACAGATGGTGTAGGCCCTTACACACAGACTGTACAAAACGGTCAACTGCCTGATCTTCATACTGCGCTGCAGTTAGATCAAATGTAGTAATTGAGGGAAATTAGGTGAAGGATACACGCACTGGACATTTCTGTACAGTTTCCTTAACTTCCTGTGAATCTGTAAGAACTTTAAAATAAAAAACGTGACTAAAAATAAATGGTGACTAAAAACAAAATGAAGGGAAAAGGAAAAAAGAGTTAGTCTGGCCAAGAGAAGGGTGCGGGTGCGGGTGGGATCCTGGGTCCGTTCTGAGAGATTTACAGGTGGGTGGAACTGCATGTGGGTTTGAGGCACTGGCTCAAGTATAGGGGAGGGGTGAGGTGAGAGGTGAGAGGAGACACAGATTGGGACCAGGTCACCTGTATGAAGAACTTTGTAATTTTTTCTGTGGCTGAGAGGCAGCCATGGGGTGGGGGTACTGTACAAGAACCTGACCTGTGAGTTTTGTGTTTTGAGATCTCTGGCAGCAGGTAGAGATGGATAAGGGAACCATGAGGGGCTGTCATGCTTGGCCACTTAAACCATGAGGGTGTCCAGACCACACAGGGCAGGACAAAGACAGGGGCAGGGTGGCAGACTGAATTGGGGGAGGGGAAAGGACACTGGGCTGGCCCTTGGGGGAGAGGTCCTCCTGAGGAGGGGGGAGGGCATGAGTCTCACACCCAGACGGGAAGCCCGGAAGCTGTTCTTGCTGGGCAGCCTCAGGGTTAGGTGGGAGGCCGCACCACGTATTTCCAAAGTGGAACTTCCTGGGTTTATCCTAAAACTGTATTGTTTAGACCTTTCCTTATAGAAGCTCTTTCTGGGGTTTTAGGATTTCTAGGTATTAACCATTTAACACACATTGAATAGAGTAGTGGCCTTTAGTTACATCCCAAATGTGCATTCCTCTCTCCAGAAAGGAGAGGGAAGGGAGGGAAACCAGCATTTATGAGTGCCTAGTTCTGTGTGCCGGTAACGTGACCCACACAGTCACATTCACGTTTGTAAGTGCTGCCTTTGAGCATGGCACTGGGCTGGATGCTTGCTGTTATCTCTGAGTTCCTCAACACTGGCTGGTGTCGTTACTGTCTTACCCCAGAGGAACTGAGATGCCAGGTGCACCATGGGCAGCAAAACCTGTGCAGAGCCCCGGCTTGTGACCGCCACATCATGTGGACTGTGTCTTCCTCGGTGCCTGCCTGGGGGCTGCCGCCTCTGACTTGGAGATGTTGGGGGAGGCACCTGGATAGAGGGGGAGGAGATACCTGGGCCTTACGTCAACCAGCGTGCTGATGGAGGGACGAAAGCCCAGGACGAAAGGTAGCCTTGCGTTTAGGCTCTAGGTTTGAAGAAGCCCCAGGCTTCTGATCCAGCTCTGCACTCTGCCCCCTTTTCATAGCTGTGGCCAGGCTCCCGCAGGCCTCTGCGGTCAGAGTACCCAGAGGAGCAGGTAGATGCTACTACTTCTGCCAGGCACTGGAGGAGCAAAGGGTGCAACTCCCTGGGCAATGCTCTCTCTTAGGAAAAGGACATGGGTAGAAGAACCTTCAGGCCACCCCCTGGACCTGAATCCCCAAGTCCCCTCTGTCCCCAGGGCTGACTTCCATCTTTCCTCTCAGGGTGTTTCTGATAGGTAGCATCTAGACTAGAACTATGAGCTCACCTCTGGCCTCCCTTAGCAAGACCCGGAAAGTGCCTCTGCAGTTGGAGCCCGTGAACCCTGGGTAAGGAGCTGACCTTGTGGGTCCTTGTCTCCCTGCCTGTCTCCTCTGTGACCCCTCTTCCTGTCGGAGTCATCGGGAATACAAAAAGAGTCACATAACTTCTCCAATCTCTCTGTCTCTGTGTCTGTCTGTCTGTCTGTCTGTCTCTGTCTGTCTCCCCCCCGCCCCAGTACTGGAGATTGAACCTAGGGCCTTCACAGTGAGCTACGTTTCCAGTGCCCCCCACTTTATATTTTGAGACAGGATCGCATTAAATTACCTAGGATCTCATTTAGTTACTCAGTGCCCAGTTGCCTCAGCCTCTCTCCGTGCTGGGATCCCAGGCGGGCACCACTTTAAAAGGGCCCTGCACCACCCCTTTTTAAATTTTTTAAAAAATATTTATTTCATTATGTAGCTTGGGCTGGCCTTGAACTTGCAATAATCCTGCCTCAGCCTCCTGAGTGCTGGAATACAGGCCTGTGCCAGCACACCTGTTCCTTTCACTATATCCCTTCCTCTGGGAAGCGCCCCTTTGTGCTGGCCATAAACCGTTTTGCACCTTTCTGGAAGATTTGGGCCCTGGAGGGGTGGCTCAGTGTCTGTCACTGTCCACTATTCTGCAAACACCAGTGGCCTGCTGGTCCTGGTCCAGGCTCCATGAGGGACTCACTTATATCTGTTTCGCATTTTCATCTTCAGAGAGGATCTTTTACCTCGTTTCCTTCTCGATTTTCTACATACTTCTTGGAGCCATTCTAAGGCTAAGGCTGTCCAGAGGGGTTAAGCAACAGGTCAGGGGTTCCACAGCCACTTCTGAGCAGAGTGAGCACCCCACTGTGAGCTTTGCTACCCTAGTCTGTCCTGCACTGTGCCCCTGTTCTCTCCGCTGGGAGGAGCTGGGCATTGGGAAGCAGGTGGCTTGGCTCATGTGGCTGGGGCTGGGCTTGGGGCTGGATGTCCTTGGGAGCCCCTGCCTCCATCTCTGGCTGTGGCTGGCACCTGGGGCTGGTGGCATTAAGGGGTCTTAACCCATGTTTCTTCTTCTCCTTCCTGCCTGGATTCCCAGGAGGCGAGGGATAAGAATCTACGGAGATGGTACGTGCAGTTTGGCCTTGTGTCCTCCTCACCTCCTGCCTGCCCTGACCTCCTCACAGCTGGGCAGATGGGAAGGAGACCAGGGCGAAGTCCCCTTCGGCACAAACGGCTGACCAGCTGCCGCGTGCTCTGCAGTTGCCAGTCCCTCTCTACGCGGCCTGGGTTTCCCTCACACTTGATCCCCTTGACCCATTCCCATGGCCCACCCAGGTCCCTGTGCCCACAATACTTCCCTGGCCCCTCTAGGCTCAGCTTTTGGATCCCAGCCTCACTTTTGCCCCACTGTGATGCTGCTCAGGTCCCACGGAGCAGGGTTGGGAGAAACCTTAAGAAGAGGCCCATTGTGGTTGGACTCTTTCTCCTTCTGCCTCTGGGGTTTTGTGTCTTCATAGTCGTGGGGGACAATGTACAGCTGCTTCACCCTGACTGGGGCCCAGGGCCTGAGCTCCCTCCAGGCCTTGGTCCCAGAGCAGTGACCTGAGCATCCCTGTCTGCAGAAGATGAGGTGGACTTGCTGAATGATGGACCTGGCTCTGAAGAAATGATCTCTGTGCCTTCCCATGATGGCGGCATAACTGCCCCTGCAAGGAGCCAAGGTGAGAACAGAGGCCTAGAGGGGCCTGGGTCTCAGCTATAGGAGGGGCCCAGACCAGCGTGAGTCCCTGGGAGCCACAGCTCCTCCGCTCACCTGCCGGGTCTGAGGCAGCTGCTCCCACTCCTGGCTGACCATGGCCATCTGCTTGTAGCCTCCAGCCTGTCTGGACCTGGTTTGGCTTGTAGCCATGCCCCAACTTCATCCAGCCCAGCTAGACTAGTGGAGGCTCTGGAGACCCCTTCAAGTTGATGTCAGTGGGTCTGGAATTACAGATCAGAGAGGGCACAGGGCCTGAGGGGAGTGCTCAGCCTCTGGCTGCCTGCTTCTTGTGTCTGTAGGGTCCAGATGGACCTGGGGACCCATTGCGCCTGGCCCACAGCATCTGCAAATGAAATGATCAGGCTGCTTCCCAGAGGAGGGAGGGTGGAGCAGGTCTCAGGAAACGGGGACACCAGGTAGGGCGAGGTGGGCTGTGTGGAGCAATGGGTGGGACCAGAGTCTGAGCCGGGAGGCAGGAAGTTGGGGATAAGATCAGAACTTTCCAGCAGCTGTGCTATCTCCAGCGAGCACTTGACCTCTCTCCAGGTGAAGTGGGAGTGGGAGACCCCAGGCCACAGTGTTGGCTTGGACTCCATGAGTGTCATTTGACAGAGCCCTGAGCGGGTGCTGGCCACACAGGCTGCTCAGCGGTGGCCTCGTATCAGGAAGTCAGCAGTAGGAAAGAGCTTGGCGATGCTTGACCAAACCCCCAACCTGTGAAGAGGAGACAGGACAAGCCTATCCCAAATCGCAAAGCCACTTACTCACAAAGCCAGGCCCTGCTGCAGCCAGCAGAGGTGATTTAAGCAGTGACCTCAGCGGCCAGCCCCTCCTCTTAAAGAGGCTCCTTGTCCTCTGCTTTCCCTGCTATTTGCTCTTCACCCCGTTCCTGGCCAGAGTCTGTCCCCACCGAGGTCTTAAATAGGACCTGGCTGTCCGGTTTCACTTCTCTGCTGATCAGCTTCCCACCCATCACGTTCCCTCCTGGGAGTGCCCTGGCCCTGGCTGCCCTGTTGCTGGCCTCTGCTTGCCTGCCATTGCCAGGGTCTTCCCTCCTGGCTCTCTCTGCCAGCACCTCCTTTGTCCTGCAGCTTTTCAGTGTGGACTTTCCTGCCTGGACTCCTTACTCCCCTCTGCCCCAGTGACCGCATCCCTGTTCCGTGTGCTCACAGCACCTGGGAGAGTGCTCGTCTCTCAAGAAGCTTTTGACTATGCTTCAAAGAGGGCCCTCACTGGGCCAGCATGAGCGCCGGGGAGATTTATTATCCCACGTGCTGAGAAGCCCTGAGGAACTCAGTGACTCAGAGACATCTCCCAGAGTTCAGGTTTCTCTGTCTGCCCCTGAACCCAACTCCCATCCTGCAGAGTCGCATGACAGGGGTTGCAGTGCCAGCCTCTAGGACAATGACTGTTTATTTCTTCTTATTCTATTTTTTTATTTCCATTTTTTTTTAAGACAGGATCTCACTATATAGTCTAGGCTGTCCTTGAACTCACTATGGAGTCTGTGCTGTCCTTGAACTGGTTAATCTACTGCCTCAGCTTCCTGATCACAGGCGTGCACCACATTGCCCAGCTCTCCTAAACATTTTATTTTGAAATTTTTTCAGTATACACAGAACCTGAAGTAATAGCACAGTGAATACTCCTGTGTCTCTCACTTCTGTAACAATTGATGGCATGTTACACTTGCTTCTCTCCATCTACATCCATATATGAATGTAAACGTATTTTGGTAAATAGTTTAGGAGTAAGTTGCAGAGGTCATGACTTTTCATCTCTACTTTGATATGTTTCCTAAGAATAAGGAAATATGGCATATGTCCGTCATCCCAGCACTTGGGAGGCTGAGGCAGGAGGATCGTTGCAAGTTTGAGACCAGCCTGAGCTACAAAGTGAGCTCAAGATCAGCCTGAACTGCACAGTGAGACCCTGTCTCAAAAAGACAAAAAAATTTTTTTAAAAAATTAAAGAATAGGGAAATAGATAATCACAATGTTGCCATCACGCCTAAGAGCATAATTCATATAGCTCTAACCTTTATCTCTTCCACATTTAAATCTCCCTTGAGTTTCAGAACATCTCTTAGAACAAATTTCCTTCCCCATTTAGCACCTGAGAGTCATGCACCCCACTTGTACCCCTTTAGCACAGTCTCCCTGTCTTGTAAAACAGTGACTCCCAGGCATGCATCTTGCAGGAGGCCCCCCACTGAGGCATTCCCTGTTGGTTTTCCCATGGTGCTGTGTGCCTGGCTCCCTTTTCCACTGCACTGCCTGCAAACTGGAGATTAGATCTTGAGGCTTTGATTAGTTTGGATTTAAAATAATCTTTCTGGCAAGACCTCAAAACAATATGGCCTAAGCATTATACCATTCACTCAGACACTTAATGCACTTAATGGACTCGGGTTCACCAAAATGGCTCATTTACCTCATGGGCACATAGCATGGATTACATGAGCTGATCTATGTAGCCTCAAGCAGTCCATATAATGTGAGTTAACTGCTGTTAGTACATTCACTTCTGCTACTGGGACTCTCTCCCTCTCCCTGGGGCTCCCCACTCCAGCTTCCACTCCAGGTCTGGGCTCCAGGGTTGTCTGCTCTGCAGGCCCTGGCTTCCCAGACTCGAAGCTGATGGGCTCCGTGATGAGGAAGGTGCAGGAGCTGGAGCAGCAGGTTCAGGCCCAGGCGGATGAGATGCTGTCCAAGGTAGGGACATCTGCCGTCCCAGATGGGAGGGCCCGGGAGGTGAGTGCTGGACCTGGCAGGATGGGTTCCAGGGTCGTCTCACCTACCTAGCTGCCTAGTTTGGTGTCTTGGGGTGGCCCAGGATTGACCTAGGTCCCTCTGACCTCAGCAGAAAGGCTGGGGTCTTTGGTGCAGTTGAGGGCCTAGCAGACCTGGAGCCAGGTGGAGGAGCAGGCTGCTGAGCCGAGCTGCACGCATAGGCAGTAGGTCTCCTGCATGGCTGCACCTTCCCCTGCCTCACTGGGACCACAAGAGTCATCTCAGGCTCAGAAGCAGTGGCAGGCCAAAGATGGTGGTGGCAGGGGCTCTGTGCTGCCTAGTTGCTCACCTAGGCAAAAATTCTGGATCTTGGTGTTGGAAGGGCAAAGAGCACGCAGCAGGCCTTGTGCTCACCCTGAGTCTCACTGCTGCAGGACCAGAAGATCCTGGCCCTGGAAGAGTTGGTAAAGAGCCTCCAGCAGCACCAGGGTAAGAGACCTGGGGCTCAGCACCTCTCCTGGGCCTGTAACTTTTGACAGCTAGGACAGTGACTCTGGGCATTGGATCTCAAGAGCATCAAGCCAGCTCTTTGGCGAGATCTGGACAGCTTGGCCTGCGGAGGAGTAGGCTCTCCAGGAAAGTGCTGCAGCCATCCAGTGCCCCCCTATGTAGGACAGTCCCCTGCTACAGGGCACCTCATCCAAAGCTCCAAGGGGATGGGTGGCCCCTTAGGAGTCAGTGAGTTGCCCAGCATGAGAGATGAGGGAACAGGACAGCAGTTCTTGGGGATCCTTTGGGGCAGAGTACCTGACAGCCTCCGGTTTGGGGCAGCTGAGCCACCCCTTCTTCCCCTGAAGGTGAGGCGACCACGCAGCGGCAGGAGGAGCTGGAGACCTTGTGCACGCAGCTGCGGTGGCAGGTCAGGGAGATGGAGGTGAGCGGAGCTTGGTGGTGGTGACCACCCCTGGCTTTCTCTGTCTGGCTGTCTGCCCCTCAGGAACAGTGTCAGAGCCTCCTTCCCTGCACCTCTCCTCCCTAAGCGTCCTGCCTGGGGGTCCTGCCCCATTTCCCCATACAGGGCTGACCTAAGTTTCAAGAGCAGGGTAGAAAGCCAGGTGTGGTGTTTTATGCCTATAATCTCAGTACATGGGAGGCTGAGGCAGGAAGACAGTTCAAGGCCAGTTTGAACTACATGGTGAGACCTTGTCTCAAAACAAAACAAAAAGGCTGGGTGTGATGATGTATGTCTTTAAGTATAGCACTCAAGAGGCTGAGGCAGGAAGGTCACAAAGTTGGAGGCCAGTCTGGGCTCCATAGTGAGTTCAAGGCCATCCCAAACTACATAATGAGACCCTGTCTCCCAAAGTAAAAAAAAAAAAAAAAAAGATTAAAACAAACAAAAAAACATAACAGAGTGAACTTTAGTCCCAGAAGACCCCACCTGTCAGGCTAATCACACTCTGAACATGCCTCTCCCCTGGATGGTAAACTGCATGGCACCCAGTTAAGCTCAGCCCAGTTCCAAGGTCCTTGCTATGGTTTTTGGGCAGCCCCTGCTTGCTGTTCTACTTTCATCTTTTTTTTTTTTTTTTTTTTTTTTTGAGACAGGGTCTCACTATATAATTCAGGCTGGGCTTAAACTCACTATGGAGCCCTGGCTGACCTCGAACTTGTGGCGATTCTACTGCCTCAGCCTCCTGAGTGCTGGGACTACAGGCATGTACTGCCACATCCAGCTTCCTCTTTCATCTCGACCCATACTCCCCGCGAGCTCCAGTGCCTGTCCTCAGGTTTTTTGAACACACAGAATTCTTTCCCAGGACCCTGGGCTGTGCTATTGTTTCTTCTACCTGAAGTGTTTCTCCCACGTTTCCCTGGCAATTTTTCACTCATCCTCAGTCATTTTCTCAGGGATCCTTCCGGCCTCTGACTAGGGCAGGTTTCCTGGTCTTCTGCTTTCTTTTTTTGTACTAGTGATAGAACCTAGGGCCTTTGTACTGAGTACATTTTCAGCTCCTTCTTTCTTTTGTTTATTCATGGATTGGTTTTTTTTGGACAGGATCTCACTATGCAGTTTAGGCTGACTTTGAACTCACTATGTAGCCCAGGCTGGCCTTAAACTTGTAGCCATCTTCCTGCCTCAGCCTCCCAAATGCTGGAATTACAGGCATGTGCCACCATTCTTCATTATGCCATTTTCTCGTGCCTCATCTCTCTTCCCCATGGGTTGTGAATTCCACTGGGGAGGGACCACTCAGGCCCCAGTCTTGGGTCATCTCCTGCCTCTGAATGTGACCTATCACTCATCCAGTGACTCGGTCACCTCAGGCGCTTCCCTGTTCGCACTGCACACCTAGTCAAGCAGCAGGGCTGGACATGGGGGCACTGGATATAAGGAAGGACACAGCATGCCAGCTTCCTCAGCAGCCCATCCCTCCGCTGGCCCTGTGTCGAGGCCCTCCCAGAATCCAGCCTCTCCCTCTGCAGAGTGGAGTTCTAAGGCTTCGGCCTCACTATGTAGCCCATGCTGGCCTCATCTGCAGGCCCTGTGCACTGTGACCCTGTTTGTACTTGGTTGGAGCCAGGGTAACACGGCTGCCCTTGAGCTGCCAGCTGGGAATGCAAGGCCCATGGGGCCTCTCTGAGCAGCTGTACTGGGCAAAGTGCTGTGCCACAGAGCCTCAGAGGTACCACTGGCTCACACATGCCTCCTGCTCATGGTTCCTGCTTCGTTAATTTCACAGGCTCAAAGTATCCTGTGTCCGGCATGCTGTCAGGCACCAGGTACAAACAGCCTTGGACTCCACTCTGTAGCAAGAGAGAGACATAGCCAGGTATCCAGAGAGGACACAAATGTGGGACACAAATGTGTCCAAGTGTAGGGAGGATGGGCCACTGTGGAGGGGGCCTTGGGCGTGAGACCTGGTACATGAAGAAAGGGTGGGGGAGAGGATCCAAGACATGAGAGGCCCCACCTCCAGCCAGGTATGGGTGGCCAAGGTTGGTAGCAGGGCAGCGGGGAAGCATGAGAGACAGGTGGAAGCAGACCAGGATTCTGCCGGGATGGAAGGGGAAGCAGCTGGGAGGCTTCTGTAGAGGACACCAGGATGGAAGGGCTCTGTGCTGTGTGGGGGTAGCCGGAGGCAGGGGGAAGTGACCCTTGTGTCTAGGAGAGTGGTGGCACAGCAGTTCGGGCAAGGGAGCTGGAGTGACAGGGACAGTTTGAGCCACTTTGGAGGTGGCACCTGTGGGCCTTGCAGCTTGTCACAGCCCTACAGCAGAGAGCAGAGTGGGTCATGGATGACACTGAGGTGGAGGGGGTGCTGTTTCTAGGACAGAGGAACCAGGAGGGAAGAGGTCTGAGAGATGCACAAAGGAGCCAGGACGGTGGGTGTTTGCAGGGATGTGAGGTCAGACAGAGGTGGGATCTGTACTGACAATGGATTTAGGTTCTCTGTATATATTTAGAAGTGATCAAGAACCATAAAGGAGAGTGGATATGGGGACGCTCATGGGCCAATGCAGTAGAAATGGGGAACCAAGCTGAGTGTAGTGACACACCTTGTGATTTCAGCTACTTGGGAGGCTGAGGCAGGGGGGATCCCAAGTTCAAGGCCAGCTTGTGTAACTTGATAAGATCCTGTCTCAAAATAAAAAGTAAAAAGGGCTGGGAATATAATTCAGTGGGAGGCTCTGGGTCCAATCCTTAATAGCACCAGAAAAGACAGAGGGAAGCAGCAAAGGAAAGAGTGGAGGGGCAGCCCACAGGTAGGAGGAAACCCAGCAGGTGTTGAAAGAGATGAAGACAGAAGTGTGTCCCCTAGATTTGGCAACAAACAGGTCGTTGATGGCTATACCACATGCAGGGCAGTGAGCTGTGGAGCCGGAGAGGGTGGAGGAAAGAAGCGGGGATAAGGAAGCAGCAGCAGGAAGTGTAGACAGTTTGGAAGTTTTCCACTGGCAGAGGGGAAATGAGGCACAGGGTGGCTGGCCTGTGGGGTGGTCACATCCTCTCAGTCTTGTGGACCAGGGTGTCCCTGTCACCTTATGTCAGGCCAACTGACATAATGAGTTCCCCTGGGGGCCCAGCCCTGTGCTGAGTCCTCCCCACAAGCTAATGGGGCAGGTGCTGTCACTTCTACATTAGAGGAGCCCAAGGCTGCAAGAGGTGCAAGGCCTTGAAGGTCACAGCTGGGAAGTGGCCGGGGTCTCCTGTCCCATCCCCGCTGCTGATTCTGGGCTGAAGACTGAGCCTGGAAGTTGAGCCAATGATGCTTTTTCCCTGGGGAGGGGCTGAGCTGATGGAGCCCTGGGCTCTCGTTTCTCCCACAGCGGTTCCTCAGTGACTACGGCCTGCAGTGGGTGGGTGAGCCCGTGGACCAGGAGAACTCGGAGGACAAGACAGGCCCAGAGGATCATGAGGCAGACTGGATGATGGCCAAGAAGTTCTGGAAACCAGGTAGAATAGTGGGTGCACTTGGGCCCTCCAGGGGCTCTCCGGTGGGGTCCTGTTGGTCTGCCATTCTCTGGAGGCCCCTCATTTATACCTGGGCCCCTAGCAAGCGGGACCCCTATGGAAACCCACACTTGTTCCTGACCCAGGAATGGGAAAGTGGAGGCCTCTAGCACTGCCCATCCTACCTGTCACCCATTGTCCCCCGCCCCCATTACCTCTGTTTCTGTTTGCTCACCTGTCAAAAACTCCAGAGTCCCAGGGATGCCAGATGTAGCAAGATGCATTACCTCAGGCTCCATAGTTTACAGAAACAGAAAGTATTGCTTACAGAAGCAATCTTTCAGCCAGGTGTGATGGTCCAAGCCTATAATCCAAGCATTCTGGGGTCTGAATCAGGAAGAGCCCTGCCTGGACAACTTAACAGGACCTTGTCTCAAAATAAAAACTTTTGGGAAAGTAGCTTAATGTGAAGACTCTGGGTTCAATCCCTAGTGCCATAAAAATAAATGAAATAGGTGCAGGAATGTTGCTCGGTGGTGGGATGCTTGCCTTTGTACTCCACACCCTGGGTTTAGTCACCAGTGCTGAAAAAATAAGAGGGAGGGAGAGGAGAAGAGAGAAGAGAGAGAGAGAATCAGGCAGCAGATGAGGTGATGCTGGTGAGGGGTGGATTGGTGAACGGGCAGAGAGCAGAGCCTGAGAAGATGGCAGTCGTGCCTTGGCGATGGTGCACATAGTTTGACAGAGGATTCAGCCATGGCCAGCAAGCGTGGCTGTGGGAAGATGGCTCCTCTGCATGGGACACAGCAAGCTTGGGAGCTGTGTGCCCCAAGAGGTGCTGAGGGCAGAGTTTGCCAGGGATATGGGGCCTCTGGTTGAGAGGTGACGCCCTAACGGGTGGCCACACATGCTGTGAGAATGTACCGGGTCTAGGACCATGTGGTCCCCCATCTTGCTGGAGAATCTCCGTCTTCCCGGCCACTGGGGACTTCCAGGCTGGAGAGTGTGTGTGGCTCAGGCCAGATGGTTTCCTTCTGGTTCTGCCTTGCTGAGTTACTCATCTTCCCCCCAAAAAGAACACCTTCCATCCTACTTTTCTTGGATATCAGTGCTCTGAGCAAAGCTGGGTCCGAAGTCAAACTTCCGTCTAAAACAATCTGTAGAAATCACTTCTGATCCTTCATGGAGCTCCCTGGCTGTGGGGACTTCCACATCCTTAACTTTCTTTTCTTTCTTTTTGTTTTGAGACAGAATCTGACTATGTAAGTTAGCCTCAAACTTGAGGCAGTCCTACTGCCTCAGCCTCCTGAGCGCTGGGATTGTGGGTGTATACCACAATGCCTGACTTGCTTTTCAACATAAGCGAGGCCTTGATTTAGCTCCCCTGCCAGATGAAAATGTGTTTTCCATTTCTAGCAGCTTTGTTTTCTGGGGCCTGCTGCCAACCTGCTCCTCCTCCCCTAACTCTGACCTTTGCTGGCCTGAGGCTCTGACCTTTGCTGGCCCCAACTCTGACCTTTGCTGGCCTGAGGCTCTGGCTTGGTTCCCTGGTTCCCCTCTGTTAGATAACCACTCCCCAGGCACTCTGGGACAGTAGCTGATGAATGAGCATCATGATTGCTGGAGGAGGTGATTAGAATGTTCTAGAGCCAGGGGTTCTTGCTCCAGGAAGGAAAGTTGGTGGCACTTAGGAAAGGGCCCAACAGAGAGGAAATCTGGTCCCTTGGGTCCTCCAGGATGCTAAGCATCACACAGGGTGCTGTGCCAGGTGCTTCAGGGCATGTGGAGGCATAAAAGGGGAAGTCCTGTTCTGGCCACAGCACCATGGGCCAGGCCTTGGTGCTAGAGCTGCAAGCATTCCCGAGAAAGCCACTCCTCTGTCTTTCCTGTGCTCCTGTCCCCTGCCACTTCTCCCTCCTCTCCTGCCAGCCACCCTTGCCCCTCTAGCCTTCCTCCTGGCTCCCACCCTGAGTGAATGGTACCTGCTTCTAGCTTGACAGGTCATACTGACCCTGGGGCGGTGGCCTGCTTTCCCACTCTTGGGAGCTCAAATCCAGCCTCCTCCATCAAGTCTGCTGCATGGAGCCTGCACTGCAGCATGCTCTGGGTTGCCACAGACCAGTGCCAGCGCCTCATGGAAATGGGCTCAGGCTGGGAGGCTGGGCTGAGTAGGACCCTGAGCCTCCCCTGGGAAGGAGAATAGTGTTAATTGAATCCGAGGGCTGCTGAGCACATGAAATGAGAGAGCTCCTGCCCGTGGGGCGCTTCTCATGGCAGATGTGATAATGGCCCTCATGACTAGCCCAGGTTACTTAGTTCTTTGTATGCTCCAGCGCACCTGGCATAGGGCTTGCTTGGCACAGAGGCCAATGCATGCATGCTTGCGTGAGATTGGCTGTGGTGTCCAGTATCCCCAGGCCTGGATCATCAGAGCACACAGGATGAGGTGGGAATAGGGGTAGCACTGACCTCAATGCCCTGGCCCAGGAAGGCTGCAGGTGGGATCCTGCAGGCCTGAGGTCAAACCCTGCCTTGGCACAGGCTGGTTGTGTGCTCTGGCAATAACCAGACTCTCGGAGCCTCTGCTCTGCACTGGCTCCTGAGGAGCTGCATGAAGAGTCCCCAGAGCAGTGGATGTGGCTTGCAGACGTATGGTGATAGTGGTCCATTTCCTGACTCGAGTGAGGTGGTGGGGCTGGGGGAAGCAGCGTACCTGAAGAGGCAGGGGCACCTTGGCGCTACAACAGCAGGGGTCCTCCCAGGGTCTGGCGCTGTTCTGGGCTTCACAGTACCCATGGCGACACTTACACCACATGCCACTGTCACTGTCTGTCATCCCTTGTCCTTCACTGGGTATGAGCTTGAGGAGGGTATGAGTCTGGGCATGAGTGCTGCCATGATGTGCAGACCCACTTGACCATGCGTGTTCCAGATATGGATGGATGAACTGACAGAGGGACACAGGGACCTGAGCACCCATCTGGCTGGCCTGTGTTGAAGAAGTACCCAGTACAGTTGAAAGGCAGCAGAACAAGCACAGAGTAACAGCAGGCTGCCACAGGGCCAAGAGCCTGGGCTCAGGGGCCCCAGGAACCCAGCCCCAAGGGAGAGGGGCAAGGCAAAGCTCCTCTGAAGAGGCGAGGGTGGGTGAGCTGGCCTGAGCCAGTGATAAGAGGAGTCAGTGACACCAACAGCCACCATCTGCCAGGTACTTCCTCCCAGCCTTCCAGCAGCCCTGTGAATCAAGAACAGTTATTGTCTGTGTTTTACAGAAGAGGAAGTTGAGGGTCAGAGATGCCTGCCTGCCCAGGGTCACAGAGCTGAGGGCAGCAGCCCTGGACAGTGTGGCTCTAGGTGTGTGGTGGAAGCATGCTGAGGGTGGCTGGCCTGAGGGCCTCCCTACACCTGTGACAGTCGTGGGCTCTCAAAGTTAGAGAAGGCCTGGGAGGTGATCTCCTGGCTGTAACCTACCCTAGAAAGGGACCCCACTGGGCAGCATCCTGCAAGGTCACTGAGAGCAGAGGCTGAGTCACCATGCAAGCTGCATGACCCAAAGCACATGTGTGAAGGCACCATGTCCCGTGATAGGAAACTGTAATGCCCACCGCAGGAGAGCTGGCACAGGCAGGCTTCTGGGCAGATGTTATGGCAGGACAGGGCCCCCGTCCGCCCACATCAGAGAGGAAATACTGTCTCACCGCAGGCCCACCACTGCTCGGCAGAGCAAGGACTGCCGTTCTGGCCTCTTCCCGTGTGCGTTCCACTCACTTCTCTCCGGGAACGTGCCAGGCCTCCACTGCACACCCCAGGTACTCGGGGCCCACTGGCCTCGTGACTGTGTGTGACTCTCCTCCTCCTCCTTCCTAGAAAGGGCTCTCCCACTGGCTATACCCCCAACCTCCAGGGTTCCTTTGGACCCCTTCCCCTGCAGACCACCCTGTATCCATCGGCTCCCTAGAGCCCCTACCCCAGGAGGGTGCTTGGGGTAATGTCAGAAGCGCTGTGTTAGGAGTAAGTGTGTCTAGATGCTACTCCTGGCTCTGCTCTGTTGACTGTATCAAGCCCTTGACCTTTCAAGGCTCACTTTCCCTGGCTGAAGAGTCATGGCCTTACAAGAAATGACATTTTAAAAAAAGTTTTATTAATTTGTTCCCCATCCCTCTCCCTTTCCTTCTCTCTTTTCTTTTTCTTTCCTATCTGGTACTGGGGATTGGGCCCAGGGCATTCCCATTGAAGTGTGCCTCTCGTTAATTTGCTAATTGCCCAGGTTGGGTTGGCACTTGCAATGTTCCTGTCTCAGCTTCTGAGTGCTGGATTATATGTGCAGGCCACCATGCCCAACTTTCTGCTAATTTATGTACTTATGTGTTTATGTATGTATTTGAGACAGGGTCTTGCTGTGTAGTTCAACCTGGTGTTGAATTCACTGTGTAGCCCAGGCTGGCCTTGAACTCATGGTGATCCTCCTGCCTCAGCCTCCTGACTTCTGAGATTATAAGCATGTGTCACCACACCTGGCTAGTTTATTCCTAATGTAGTTAATTGTTAAAGGAAAGTAATGTTTTAATATCATTTGGAATCATACCAGGGATGATCAGGACATTCTGTCCTGGAATCACAGGGACTCTGGGGGACCCCAGGAGAAAGGGGGCAGGTGAGCCTCTCCAACAGTAGCAGATGCTGGGAGGGGGAGTGTCTGGCCCAGGTATGCCATTTTGCATCTGCAAAGCTGACAGGAAACACAACCACCTGCATCTTTACCCCTTGGCACAGCCGGCACAGCACTGTGGGGAAAGAAATTTGGTCTCCAGAGCCCTGACCCATATTGTGCTGCAACTGGGCTGTGCTGGTGATAAACAGCTTCCAGGAAGGCCCACAGAGTCATCTGTGCAGGGGAGGGTCACACCCCAAAGACTGCAGAGCAGGTCCTGGCCTGTCCCCAGCCAACATCTCTCCTGCCTAGCATTCTTTCTGCTCTAGCATCTGTCCAGATAGTCCCTACTATCCTGTCCGCAAACCCTGAATGGTACGCATGGTTGTATGGGTAACACCGTTTTTAGGAGGCTGAAGCTTTGCAGTCGTGCAAGGGGATGTGTTGCACAGAAACACCTGCATGGCCTATGGCCTGCCCCACATCTGTCCTGTCCAGCAGCTGCCCCAGCATCCCCCTCAACAGCCATTTGCCTTTATCTCTGACCACCTTCTCTTGATGGTGCATGAGTGGGAAAAACAGAATCTCAAGTTCTGAGTTATCCTTTGACCTGCCCAATGCGCTGGGGCAAGTCATTTTTCTTCTCTTTTCCTGGTTTCTCATTCGTAAAATCGAGATAAGTAGCCCTTGCCTCATAGCCTCAGGGGTACCTAGGGACCATCTGTACTAGGCAGAGCTGGTGGCAATCTAATGAGGACAGAGTGCTTCTGAGTTGGCCTTACATAGTCATCTTCCTGGAGCCTTCCAGCCACCCTGGGGGGCAGACACGATTGTCATTTCATTCTAGAAGAGAATGTTCTTTTCTCTAGAAGTCTAGAAATGATTTGCCTAAAGTCACATGGGTAGAAGTGGAGGAGCTGGGACTTGAACCTGAAAGCCTTCATACAGAGGTGGGAGCTCTGCCCTTTGATTTTCAGTGCTTAGTTCTTGACACAGATTAGGGATCAAATCTTGCTTCTGCCATTTATTGCTGTACATTGCTGGGCAAGTGATTTACTCCTTCTAAATCTCAGTTTCCCTGTCTGGAAAATGGAGGTTATAATCCTTCTAGTGTAGGGTTAAGAGGAGGGGTGGATGGGTATTAAATCCCTGGCACAAAGAAAGTACTCAGTGAAAGACAGCTGTTACTATCTAGTATTAGGTATCCTTCCTTTTCCTCAGGTGGCCACTTAAGGACTGTACCAAGTCCAGTGTCCAGCTCAGGAGGAGGCCAACAAAGGTGTTAGGGTACATGGCAGCCATGAAACTCATGGCTGTCTATCGTCTTTGCCAGGGGATTCATTGGTGCCTCCTGAGGTGGACTTTGACAGACTGCTGGCCAGCCTGAAAGATCTCAGCGAGCTAGTGATAGAGGATGACACACAGGTGACACCAGTTCCTGGTGGGGCACGGCTCTGTGCCCTTGAGCCCATCCCGCTGAAGCTCTATCAGAATGGCATTGTGATGTTCAATGGGCCCTTCCGGCCCTTCCACGAACCTGCCACACAGGTAGGAGTTGGGGTGAAGCTCTGGGGCCCCTGCTGCCTATCATTAATCAGAGCTGGTGGAACCAGCTCATGCCAGGTCCAGCCTGGCCTCCACAGGTCCCTTGGCCCCCAAATCCCAAGGCTCTGAGTATTTCCAGAGTGTGAGGCCTTAGGCTGGGGCCACTGTCCAGATCCATCTGGCAGTGCCCTTCTTCCTGCTGCAGCGCTGCCTCCGGGATATACTAGATGGCTTCTTCCCTTCAGAGCTCCAGCAACTGTACCCCAATGGAGTCCCCTTTAAGGTGAGGCTACTCCTCAACCTGACCCTTCACCGTGTGGGGCTTTGGAGAGAATGGGGATAAATGGCTTCCTTGGGCACCAGCCATTTGGAAGGGAGCCACAGCCTGAACTCAGGGGGCGCAGGGAGATGAAGTCCAGGAGAAGGGTGAGACTGAAGAGGATTAGGAGTGAGTGAGCTGCCCTGGCCACCACATTGTGAGATTCTCCAGGCTGAGCAGCAGGCATCGCCCTCTGCTGACATACTGAAGGTACAGCCTTGGCCTCAAGACCACACCTGTTTTGCTACTCCCTGCATTTAGGATGTCTTGAAAGCCTGAGGTCTCCAAGGAATCTATGCAGACTCCGGCTTCCCCTAAAGGGTCCTGAAGCCACCTGGTTGGGGTGGCAGTGTTGTGAGCCACAAATAATGAGCAGAGAGGGCAAGTACTGGACCTCGAGACCATGAGAAGAGCCAGTCAGTGGCCAGTGGCGTGAGAATACTGTTGCCATGGGCTCCATGAGGTGGCAGATTGCAGACTTGTGAGGGAGTGTACGCTATAATCACAACAGCAGGGTACTTGAAGCATCCATGCCAGGATGGGGCCTTGGAGCCGTGCCTTGATGATACAAGCGAGGTGACGTGTACAGTAACAGGGTCTGTGCTGCAGAACCTTTGCCCTTGCTGACACTGCTCTGGGAGGAGCACTGTGGCTTCAGCTGGCATGGGGGAGGGCGTGCTCAAAGCATGAACTGTGAGTCTCCTGCTTCCTCCTAGGACCTCAGTTTCCTTACCTGTAAAATGGGGATTAGGCTTGTTCTTGGAGCCCCTGGGCCAGCAGGATGGGGATAAGGGCCACAGCTGAAAGCCAGGGGGCTTGCTGCTGTCATCCTTCCTTCCTGCCAGGTAAGCGACCTCCGTGATCAGGTCTATGCAGAGGATGGGCTGGGCCCATTCCCAGGCCACGGCTGTGTGGTGGGTGAGCAAAGGATGCTCCAGGCCCCGGATAGGGTGGAGGTGCCCCCAGGTAAGCTGGGCCCCAAGGCTGGGCTGGGCCAGGAGGCTGTGTAGAATAAGCCAGAGGTGGCCTCCTCTACCATCACACAGTCCCTGCCTGGGCTAAGGTTCCCAAATGCCCTTCCTGCAGGAATGACTGCTGAGAAATTTCTGAACAGGCTCCCTAAATTTGTGATCCGACAAGGCGAGGTGATTGACCTCCAGGGCTCCATCAGGGACACCTTGAAGGTGAGGCCAGACCTAATTCTCCAGTTTTCTTGGGGGTGCTTTACCACCGACCCTGACCCAAGGTGGCAGAACAGTATCTTGTGCAGAGGTTTAGCTTCATGGGCTGGCGTGAGGGCCAGAATGGAAAGGAAACGGGAAACTAGAAAGCTAGAAAAGGTGCTGCAATGGGGCCCAGAGCACCTGGCTTGGGTGTCAGTCAGTGGGGGTAAAATCAAGAGTCTAGGCTGGGAGTTAGCCCCAGGCCCAGGCCATGTCCTCATGGAGCAGTTTGGGGTGCCCTGACAGAACTCATCTTCTCACTGCCCATCCTGCTGATCTTCCCAGATCTCCACCTGAGAAAGGTGCCAAACCTCTGCTTCTCAGGATTCCCCTGCCACCTTCAACTCCATGTTGCTAAGTCCTGCCTGTCCTGGCTATTCCCAGAATTCCCAAGCCTATCTCTTCTCTCATTCCCACAACCTACCACCTAATTTAGGCTCCAGGGTCTCCCAGGCAACCTCTCTGTGCCAGCCTTCCACCCCCACTCCTGCCCCTATCAGCCATCCTCCATGGCAGCTTTCCTTCTCTATTCTTGGATAAAACCAATTTTGTTATCCTGGCTTTCAAGGCCTATCCTGCATCCCTGGGCCCTTCTGACCTCCTGAATCTTTCCTATCTTGGGCTATGAACTGCTGGCAGTTTCCCAGATGTATCACTTCCTCCAGGACACTGTCCCTGGCCTCAGGATCTGATCCTTGGTGTTGGGACCATCCTTGCCCACATCCCATTTTTAAGGACTCTCACCCATCCTCCAGTCTCAGCTTGTGTTGCTCTCCCAGGCCCACTGGGTATGCATCTAGCTTAGTTGTTCATTGTGTGGGCTCCCATCTCTGCCAAGAGTGTGGGGGGAGGATTCTTGGGGAAATGATCCGGTTGCCTCCTTAAGCCTCAATTTACACAAGAATATACCACCCCTCTGGTTCACTGGTCTCTATTTCTGGCTCAAGCATGAGTCAAGGGCTGGGGGATGACTCAGGTGGGGTCCAGGGCTCTGTCCACGCTCTGTGGATGCCTTCCAGAACTACTGCCCATTGCCTGTCCCGATCCAGGAGATCATAGTGGAAACACCTGCTTTGGCTGCTGAGCGACAGAGGTAAGGGCAGGCAGAGAGGTGGGGACCTGAGGTGGGAGCTAGCCACTGGGACACTGAAGGCCTCTACGCCTGCAGGAGCCAGGAATCACCCAACACAGCGGCACCCCCACTCTGCATGCTGCGTGTCAAGTCTGAGAATGGGGAGCAGGCCTTCCTACTGATGATGCGGCCTGAGGACACTGTTGGTGCCGTGCGTGCCCTGCTAGCACAGGCCAGGTGGGAACAGGGCAGGGCTGGGGGCTTCGGGGAGGCTCTGGTGCTGTGGCCCAGACTGATCCATTCCGCTGGGGCCCCAGGGCCACGGATGCTACCACCTTTGAGATCTTCAGCACATTCCCACCCAGAGTCTACCAGGATGATGCACTTACGCTGCAGGCCATAGGCTTGGTGCCCAGTGCAACGCTGCTATTGCGGGCACACAGGGCCCAGCTGCCCAACCCTGACTTTATCCCCATTGTGGGTTCTGACTCCACCCTTAAATAAAGTGCTGCCCCTGACACACTCAGCTCTACAAGGCTCTCTTGGCAAGGCAGTTTCCAGGGGAAGGGGCAGCCCAGATGGGCCAGGGAAGGGCGGTGCTGACCCTCCCCTCAGTAACTTGAGCCCCAGCTGGTTGGCTCGGCTGGGTCTTTGTCCTCAAGGCTCCTCTTTCTCCCTGGAAGGGCTAAGTGGAGTCTGTGAAGGGAGGGATTCTGAGAAGGGAGTGGCCAGGCCTCCCTGCTTTGACATCCTCAGCCTCAGCTAAGGGCTAGGGGCTGGCGAGCCTCACTGTGTAAGTGTGCACTGCTGCACACAGACCCACAAGCTTGTGGGGATACTTAGTCCTCAGCATCACACAGAGCCGCTGCCACTCCACACACTCATAGTCTCAAACCTACAGAGCTGCAGTTGTGTACCCACACCCACAATGTACCCACACTTAATATTGTGCTCTAACACAGGCAGGCAGCCACTCATGCTAAGGGACACCAGCACATGCATGTGAACTGGAGGTGTCCCACCCACTATACCTAGAAACTGCTGATCTCATACACGCATGTATACCAGACATATATCCAGAAACACATGCTGACACACACAGGAGTGACAGCCACATAAGCACATCTTTGGCACAATCACAACTACCAGCTTTGCCTAGGACTGGGGCCCAGGATGCCCAGGCCACAACCAGACAGACAGTGCCAATGGAATGGGCATTTAATTGTTCTAGGGTGTTCCCAGGAAGGGGACTGCGGGGCCTTTGGCAGAGCTCTGGCTAATGGAACTAACTGAACTGCCCACCAGCCAGTGTTAGAGAGGGTGGCAGCCGCAAGGCTTGACTGAGGACAGCCGGCCCGTAGGCTGTTACTTTAAGACAATTTCTGAGACAGCAGATAAGGAATGTTGCCTCTGAATGGAGGAAAGGGAGCTACAGAGGGGGACGAGAAGAGGTATAGGTTGAGTAAGGGACTCTAAGGTAACAAAGTTAGGAATGAAGGGAGCTGGTCAGGAGGTCCTTCAAGACTGGGTGAGACCTGTGGGGAGAACATGGTGCTGCGTCCAGTGGGAACTGGGGGCTGGCTTGATTCAGGCCAGTTTCAGGAATTCTTGCAGTGTGTTCTGTTCCACAGCCTCGACGAAGAGCTCATAGTCCTGGGGGGGAAGGACAGGGGGGTCAGCCAAGGGCCAAGTGCTTTAGTGTGACCCTTATTGGAGTGCACAAACAACACCCCCCAAATCCCAATCCCCAGGGCCATACCCCACAGTACTGGTCCCCATTGACAATCTGTGGTGGGGTGGCCTTGGGATTGCCTGCCAAGGTTCGCATCTCATCCAACAGGGCGTTGTCCAGGGAGATGTCCACTAGCTTGTACTGGATGCGCTTCCCGTCCAGGATGCGGGTCACCTCGCTCTGCTGGGACTTGATCTGGGGGCAGAGGGTGGGTAGGGTGAGTGAGCTGGGTGGAAGGGGGAGGATGACTCTGGGCAGATGTGACCAGGTGCTTTCGTCCCCATGTCTCTTGCCCACTCTAGGGGAGGGTTGCAAATACTAGTAATTGGGCGAGTTAGGCTCCAGGAGGCACAGAATGAAGGATCACCACGGCGAGGCGGGGATCAGAAAGCGGGAGAGTCGGAAAAGTTCTGGACAGGGAAAGGAGGAGCTCAGCGGGGTAGAGCTGGGCAGGCCTGGCTGGTGGCCACACGGTGGGGGAGAGGCTGGGTAGGGTAAGGACGGGCTAGGGAGTGCGGAGAATGGGCGTCTTGGGGATGGGGGATGGGCATGGATGTTCATGCTGGGGCTGCTGAGGATCCAGGATACGGCGGCAAGGGGCGCAGGCTAGGGTCGTGGCCCCCAGCCCGGGAGACTGGGCCAGTACCTTCTGGCTTCCCACCCTGCTCCGCCCCCGTGGTGGGGGCGGCTCCGGGGCGCTCGGTCGGGAGCACGGGGAAACGGCTGCGCGCTCCTCAGGGACAGCCAGGGGCGCACTTACTTCTCGGGAGCCGGTGACCGACGTGCTGTAGACCCGCAGGTCGCTCATGCTGCAGGCAGACAAACGTGCGGACAGACGGAGGGGCGATTGGTAAAGGCAGCTGCACTGCCGAGAGACGAGGCCGCCGTGCTCGGGAGCGGTTTCCTTCCTGCTCCGCCCCGAGTCACTGTTCTCCGGGCCAATGGGTGACGCGGGCGGGTAGGGCGGGGCATGCGCGACACCGCCCGGCCCGCTCGATGGAGATGCCCTCCCTTCCCCCAGGGTTGGCCTGGCGCTGGCCAGGCACTGCGAGGACCCCAGTCCTCTGCAGCTGTACAAGTCAACCCTGTCAGCCCTCCCCAGACTTGGGGTGTACCGGGTGAAGCTGGGGAGGGACCAGATGGCAGGAAAGGCCCGGGAGGCGGTGGCAAGGGCTTAACAAATTGCCTCCCCATTTCACTCAGATTCTAGTACACAGAACCAGTGCCAAGGTTGGTCTCCATCACAGTATAGCGCAACCTGGGACTTTGGAAAGATTTGTGTAGTTTCCAAACCTAAAGTTCCTGGATAGGAAATAAATCAGCACAGAGCTGCCTCTACCAGATTGTTCCTACAACTCCTCAATCCAGGCAGGTTTAGACAGGAACAGTGGCCTGAAGCAGGGGCCACACCCTCCAGGAACCAGGAGACAGGCTCATAGCTTTGGGAAAAGTGGAGGCAAAGGTTAAAGCCTGGATTCTCAGGCCATGGCTCACGTTGGCCCCCAACTCGAAGTTGTAGTGGTACCCCACGGGTGTTATTTTCTGCAATAATTTGGGGAGTTGAGAGGCAGCAGACACCTGCAGCAACCAGCCCCAGTTGGGAGACTTGACTGTGTGGCTAGATGAAAAGCCCCTTAGGGTTCAGATAAGCAATAACTCCTAAAGACAACCCTAGCTCACAGTGCCTGCTTTGCTGAGAAACCACTTCCTCATAAAAACCCACTGACTTCCTCAGAGAACCCTGCTGAAACCGTCCAGAGTCAGCTTGCTCTATGACTCAGGGGAGCTCTGCCAAACAGAAAATAGTGTGGGTAGAGATCTTATTTGTCTCTATAGAATGACAGAGAAGCAGAAGTAGCAAAGATATGGACATAGAACCAGACCTTGCTGCTACCTGGGCAACAGAGATAAACAGCCAGCCTTTGGCTTCAAAAAACCAAAGTGAGGGGCGAGGTCAGGGGATATCAAGGGGAGTCATGGAAAGCTATGGAAAACAAGTATGTTAAATATTTTATTCTGTAATCAAAATACACAATACAAACCAGTTGACATAACAAATATTCATATAAATAACTGCTTATAAACTTTACAAGGAAAAATACCCCTGAGCGTGGTGGCTTGGCTCCCAACACAGGGTGGAGACCAACCAGGCAGCTCTGCTTTAAGAGACAGGAGCCCAGAGGCTGAGGGGGTGGCCAGCCAGGCGGGGCCGCTCTGAATGGAAGGGATAAGTCACTCCACAAATAAAACACAAACTTGTAAAAACACTTAAGAAGGAGGCTTATTCAGGCCCCAGAGTGAGGTCCAGGATGCTGCCAACAGCCCAAAGTCTTGTGGCTGTCTCTAGGCTCCGGAAATGCTTTGCTCCTCAGAACCCAAACATGGCCCCTGCTTGGCCTGGCTCCAGATTTAGAGGAGGTCTGGGGCTGGCCCAACAGTCTGATGCTAACAACTGGGAGATGCTTCCTAAACCAGGAGGCAAGAAAAACCAGAAAGCAGAGGGTCCAAAAACACTAAAACAAACACAAAAACTTCAGGAAAAACTGAAAGCTGTATCTTAAAGTTAACCCATATTGGGTATTCTCCTAGAGACCAGAGGAGAAAAGGGAGAGAACTCCCCCAAACATGTCAAGTACAAGAGGGAGGGCCTGGTATAGGTCCCAGGCCTGGGGAGAAGTAAGCAGCTTGATAGTTATTCTGTGGCCTTCTGGGGGAAAATGCTACCCAACCCCTGAACCACAGTGAAGAATCTGCACTCAAAGCCCAACAAAGGGGTACCTGGAAGCCTGAGAACAAAGGAAGATGCTATACAGACCACATGGCCAGGACTCCAGGGACACAGGGCAAGAGTGGATCTCTAATAGATAGTACACCATAAAAAAATAAAAAAGGCATGGCAGATTATGAGCACCCAATGCTAGTGGCTGCTTTGCTAACGAACAAGTCACCCTGAGGCTTCTGTGAGAACTACAGCCCTGAGGAAGAAGTTACAGGACTGGGTTGAGAAAAACCCTAAAAGCTAGCCCAGTTCCAGAAAAGGTGGCACATGAAGCCTGAGAATTCTCAAATGGTCACTGCTTTATCTCAGCCTTTCTAGGCCTCTCTAATGAGTTCTAGGATCAGCAGGACCAAGGAATGGAGTAGGAATGAGTGTGGATCCATCCTGGAGGATGGAGAAAGGAGGTAAGCAGACTTCAGTATCAGTGTAGAGCTGGGAACAGTGAAGACCTATCAGTTGAACCTGCACAAGTTAATAACTCACCTCAAAAGGTAAATTAGGTTAAGAGGACAAACATAAATAAACAGAACCAACGAAGCCAAAGCTAGTGTAGGGCAGGGGCAGGTACACTCCTCCAACAGTCCTTGGCCCCCTCATGCAGGGTCTTCCCTCTCTACCCCTCAGGCTCCTCTCTGGGAAATAGCAGCAGGCCGGAGGTAAGACTGTCAGGGCTGGAACCTGCTGGCCAGTCTTATAGCAGCTCAGGTCCTCCTAAGGGAATACAGCCTGTCCACCCCAGCGCTCCTCACTGTGTTGCACAATTTTCTCCCATGTCCTGGGCATATCTGTCTGACATGGTGGTCCTTAAGTCCTCAATGTCTCGACGTAGTTGTTGAACCTCTTCTAGTTTCCTCCTGATCACTTCTGGCTTCTGCAAATCTGGCTGAGTGTCTCCTGGGTGCTGTATGGCTGAAGAGGAGAGCATTTCAATTGTCAGTTATTTGGTAAACATTTTCTTGAATGTGTGGTACTGGGGATCCAACCCAGGGATTCAACTGAGCCATGCAAAGTCAACTGCTCTACTGCTGGCTACATCCCCAGCCCCAAGGCCATGTTGTTTTTTAAAAAACACCAGAAAAGGCCTTGTAACTTGCTACCAAAGACCCACTTTTTTTTTTTTTTTTTGTACTGGGGATCAAACTCACAACCTCACGCTTGCCAGGCATGCATACTACTGAGCTAAATCCCTGGCACGAAGATCCACTTTTTGTTCGTCCTTCATGCAAATACCCTGTAAGGATGCCTGTTTGCAAAACACTTACTGAAGGCCTACTCCATCAAACACATATTCCCAGAGGAATGTGACTAGTTCTGTAGACCCAGTTTACCCATATAACCATTAAGAAACTTAGATGCCTCAAGAATAAAAGGCCCTCTCTAAGGGTCCCAGACTGGCTGGAGAACTTACAGTGAATGCCCAAGAGCAGAGACAGATTGGGGTCGTGGCCCTGGGCTCTCTGGGTCACAATGCTGCAGACATCCTGCAGATCTTGAAGGCAATTGGCCAACTCTTGGTGCAGCTCAAATGCTAACTGGGCTGCATCTGATGAAGATGGGGATCTTTGTTGGGCCAGGCGCAGGTGTTCCTGCAGTGTCAGATTCTTCTCAATCAGGTCCTGGTTTTGCACTGAGAGCTGAGCAGAAAGAGGGGTAAGCATATTAACTCAGGGGTAGGGAGAAGTATCTATACACATGTGTTGCAGAGTGAGCACTGGGGGAGCTGCAGGTGTGTGTGTGTGTGTGTATGTAAAAGAGGTATGAATCACAGGGAGTGCCCTCCCTTCCCACCTCTACCAACAGGATTAGTACCCTGGCCTCCCCACCAATCCTAGGCCTGGTTCTTACTGGGGGAACTAAAGGGATCCAGCAGTGAAGAGGAAGAGGAAACTACTCCTCAGCAGGCTCTGAGTCATCAGCCTTCAGGTTTCTATCCAGGAACCAGAGATGCCCCCACCCACAGGAACTCTATCTGAAGGCAGTCCCTCGGCCAACTCTGTTAGCCAGGCTATTAGAGATGGCCTAATGTGAACAGTGAAATCTGAGGAGACACTGGTTTCAATCTCTCCCTGCCACCCTGACCAAAGTGGCCATCAGCCAGCCTGATCATAGGCTGTCAAGAATAAAGGGGGCAAGAAATAGAGCTAGAGAAGGTGGAGACCTGGAAGACACAGGGCTAAAAAGTATCCTGCTTTTTGAAACTCCTATCTAAATGGAGTTAAGCTTTACTACAAAGACCTGCTGTGTCTATAATTTTTAGTTTTTGGATTTTTTTTGTGTATGTGTCTTTGTATGTCTGTGTACTTTCCCTTTCCCTGACAACTTAATTAACTCTCCTTTCCTCTATTTTGTTTTTGTTTTATTCTTTATACAGGACTGGTGATTGAACCAAGTAAGTATTGAGCGCTCACCCAACTAAATCCAAGGTCTCATTCCACCCAAGATCAGAATAGGTTCAAACTTGTGATCCTCTTGCTTTAGCATTGTCTGAGTATCTAGGATCACAGGCATGTACCACCACTATACTGGGCTTCCATTCTGTTTTATACACTCTAATAAATAGTTTTTTTCCAGTCTAGCACTTCACCTAGACTGGGCCATGTGACAATTTTAGCTCTGGGAAACTCTTTCCTAGGCACTTGGCCAGTGAACCCAGTGGCCCCCTGCTGACAGTTGTCTGCTACCTGAAGATAACCATATTCTTAGTCTTCTTAAACCCTTCTGCCCAAACCCCACAACACTGTGAGTACGAGACAAAAGGAAGAGAATAACTTCCTATATCTAGAAAGTACTTCTCTGTAATTATGGCCATTCTAAGGGGTAGGACCTTTAGCATAAAGCATTACATCATGTTATCTTCCTTTCCCACACTGGGGTTTTTGTGGGGGAATGGAGGGGAAAGGGTACACAAAAATCTAGTTTTGTGGATGCTGTACCAAGAGGCCTGGCCAATGCTGCTTACCTCCTTCACAGCTGTACGCAGCTGCTGCAGAGCTGACTCCCTCCGCTGGGCCTCTTCTTTCAGGGCCTGATTTGTTCCTTCTTCTTGAACAATTTCCTGCTCTAGGCTCTGAATTCCATGGCAAAGTGTTGTGGAGAACACATCAAGAGTGGTTAACTCTGATTCAGACCATATCATTTTGGGCCTGGACTACACAGTATATAGTGAAGCCCCACCCAACTCACCATGGCTGAGAGATTATTTTAGAGCAGTGATGGTGAACCTATGGCACATGTGCCACATCCAGCTGTTTATTATCATGAAAAGCTCTAAAAGATTTGCAATTAACTGTTTTAGAAGATCCCTGATCTATATGACCTCTCACTGAACTTTTTTTTTAGGCAAAGTTTCACTATGTAATGCAGACTGGCTTTGAATTCGCTTATGTAGCCCAAGTTGGCCTCAAATTCATGGTGATCCTCTTGCCTCAGCCTCCTGATTACAGATGTACACCACCATGTCCAGCTTCTCATTTTAGCCTCTGACCACATACTAAACTGAGATCAACTTCTTAGCAGGCACTTGGAGCCATTCAACTGCTGTTTACTTTCCTATCCTTGTCTCTTTTCACCTTCCACACAGCTTCCACTCCAGCCAAAATGAATGATTGGTCTTTATCCCTAAAGTCTCCAGCTTCAAAGTCTTTGCTTACTCCTCTTTCCCTTTGTTCAGACTGCTCTTCTGTTCTAGGAAGCTTCTTCAATTTGCAAATCAGATCCAGTTAATCCTAATCCCATCTTTTACTCATATTTCTACCTCAACTCATGACTATATCTGCTTATTATGTGGGCTATATACAGGTTTTTCTTCTCCATTTGAACACAACTTTGTTGAAAGCAGAGAATGTGCTATTCAGTTGAGTTCATTATTTGTTCAGCACCTCTTATGATAGGTACTGTGGATACTGGAAAGAACATTGAATAGTGCCTGTCGGTTACAAGCTAGAGTCCAGTGCTGAGTATGAAATGTTTTGACAAATGGAAAAGACAGGGGCAAAACCACAGGCACCTCGTGTGTGTGTGTGTGTGGTGGTGGTCAGTCACATAGAGGGATATACTTAAAAGCTTTTTATCTTATTACCTCTTTCTTCATTCTAACACCTCTCCCAATTGTGAAACTAATTTGAATAAGGTATAAAATATTTTAGTTTTCTATTTTGTATTAATAAAAAATGTAACTATCAAGGAAACCTCATGACCATGAAACACTCAAGGTGACCACGATCAGTCCACTTTATTCTCAGAAATTCATCTGATATTTTAAATTGCCTGCAGTCTCATCACAGGTAAGTGTAAAATTTAAAATGCTGGACTTAGGACTAGAGATAGACAGTAGTTGACCATTTGCTTGGCCTGTGTGTCTCCAGGTTCAATCTCCCAACATCAAAAAATAATAAAATAGTGGGCTTTTTCAACTTCTGTCAAACTTCAGGGTTCCTGGAAATTTACTTTGAGATCCATTAAAAAATCTTCTGTTGCCGTGGGTGGTGGCACACACCTGTAATCCTAGCACTTGGAAGGCTGAGGCAGGAGGATCTTTGTGAGTTTGAGACCATCCTGAGCTACAAAGTGAGCTCAAGACCAGCCTAAATTGCATGGTGAGAACCTATCTCAAAAAGGAAAAAACAAACAAACAAACAAAACCTGTTAAGAAGAAACCAAGATGGCAGAGCAGCAAGCAGCAGAGAAAACAGCCTCTCTGAGAATAGCCATTCAAGACACTGGAATATAGTATCGTGAAGAAGACAAGGTGGAGGGAAGGGGTCCACTGACCCAGGAAGTACAAATTGAAGCCCACAGAGAGAGTGAAGACAGAAACTCCCAACGAAGAAGGAGGTAGCTGGTGGCGCCTTCTTTCTGAGACGGCACTTACTGCACAAGAGTTGCAGTTTAAATTTGCAGACCCAAGGTGGTGGTGCCTCTGTGAGACACAGTAGTGGATGGGAGCAGCAGATGTGAGGGACTGCACGGCTCACAGTGAGTGCAGAGGACTTAGTCTCCCATGGGAGAGAGCAATTAGCTGGGAGTCACCTTGGAGATGAACTGGTTAAGCTCAGAATCCAGAATTGCTGCAGGCTCCATCCAGCAGCTCCCAGCTGGCCTCAGACCCATGGAAATTGGACAGTGGTGAGCCTGAGTTTGGTCTTAGGGCAGGCCTGCTGAGATTATCCACTACCCCACCAAAAAGCTACTGATAGCTGGCTGGGAGAGATCTGCATGAATCGCAACTCTGTCTCCACAGGTTGTCTACTAGTGAAACAAGACAGAACCCTAGAAGTGGACTTTTTCTTCCCTTTTCTTTTTCTCTTTCTCCTTTATTGTTTGATCTTGTTTTTATATGAGTGTGAATGTGGTTCTAGCCTCTTTGTGGTTGTGTTTCTGTTCTGTTCTTCCTTTTCTCTTCTCTCTTTTCCTTCAGTCTTCTGCACCAGTTTCCTAAAGTTGGCATAATCCCCTTTGTCCTCCAACCTTACTTCTAATCTCTTCCTCTTCTACCATTTTCTATTTTCTCCTTAATCCATTTTAAATTTTAGCCCCTGAGGGCAAAACTAACAGGTATACTGCATATAATTTTCTGTTTTTAGACTTTGTTATATAACCACAAATCTAGTTCATATGGTTAAAAGTGGCAAATTAAGGATTAGCTCAGTTTGTCATTCTCTTGGATGTGTTTGATGCTATTGGTATCATATGCTAAAATTGAAACAATAAACAGCCGTTCATCCTGGTATTCCAGGAGTTTGACCAAGGGTCACAGCAAATACTGTGGCACAGTGCCAAAAAACTAGGGACTAGACCAAACAAGCAACAACTTCTCATCTCCAACAAACTGAAGAGGTAAGATCTTCCAACAGATTCAAACCCCAAATGACACCTCAGAGAAGCAGTCATCACCTAGGGATCCTAGGTGCTAGTGATAAGGCAATCTATCATAGGCAATTTACAAGCATTACCCTAGGAATTTAACTGAAAAAATGAAAAGACACTTAAACAAAATGCAACCCCAGACATCAAGTTCACCAAAGGAAATTCACCAATGAGGTGGGAGAATCTGAAAGCCGCCCACCTGGCCTCCCTGAAGTTGTAACAAAACAACCAAATGAGGCTCTGAAAAAAATGAGATCAGAAATAATCTCTCAGATAAAGACCATGCTTAGTGATGCTAGGGCAGATACAGACCAAAAAAAAAAAAAGACAAGCTTAAGAAAATTATGGAAGCAATGAATGCTCAGCATACGAAAGAAATGGAATCCATAAATTAGATTCAAGCAGATATCCAGGATAATAAAAATTCCACTGAAAGTATCTAAAGCAGATTAGGCCAATGAGGACAGGATCTCAGAAATTGAAGACAGGTTTGCAGTTAGCAATCAGGAAAAGGAAGATTTCTCAAAAATAGCAAAGGACCATGAGAATTCAACCCAGCAGCTGCTAGATGAGACAAAAGAAAAATAACTTAAGATCAATTGAAGTCAATGAAAAAAAGCAGGCGATACCTGTTTAAATTGAAAACATGTTCACAGATGTCACGGCAGAAAACTATCCTGATAGAGAAAAAGAATTTAACATTTAGGTAAGTGAGGCATATGGAACTCCATTTAGCCATGATTAAAACAACAACAACAACAAAAAACTACAGCTAGGCATATTATACTCAAGATTCCAGAAATTCAACACAAGAATAAAATCTTAAAAGCTGTAAGGGAAAAGAAACAAATCACCTAATAAAGGAAAGCCCATCAGAATCACAGCTGATTTTTCAGTACAAACTACAAGTCAAGGAGAGTTTGGAGTGAAATAGTCCATGTTCTATTTTTTATTTTTTTTATCGGTACCAGGGATCGAACTCCCGACCATGCGCTTGCAAGGCAGGTGCTTATGCTGCTGAGCTAAATCCCCAGCCCCTATAGTCCACGTTCTAAAGGAAAATTTCTTTTTTTTCCCCTGGTACCGGGGATCAAACTCACAACCTCTCACTTGCCAGGCAAGCACTTATGCCGCTGAGCTAAATCCCTGGCCACGGAAACGACTTTTAATCCAGACTAATGTACCCTGCAAAACTATCTTTCAAAACTTCCGGAACAATCAGATACTTCCATGACAAAGAATATCTGACCACAAAGCTAGCACTCCAAAATGTTCTGAAGGACACTGCAGAAAGACATAATAAGGACTACAGCTCCATGAACCCAACAGAAGGAATCCACCAGGGCTAGGAATTCAGCATAAGTGCCTGCCTGGAAAGTGCAAGGTCATGAGTTCTATCCCCAGTATAAAAAAAGAAAAAGAAAAAAAAAAAAAGAAGGAATCCACCAGGCAAGACAAACAATTACAGGGAGGGAGAAAAAGTATGTATGCATGTATGCAGGAAGCCAACACCCAGGAAAATAACATGATAAGGACAATAAGTTAATACCTATCAGTTGTAACATCAATGTTAATGGCCTCAATTCACCAATAAAAAGACTGGCAGAATGGATCAAAAAGCAAGATCCAACAATATGCTGCATACAAGAAACACATTTAATTCAAAAGGAAATTCACAGACTGAAAATCAAAGGATGGAAAACAATATTCCATGCAACAGGAACCCAGAAAAAAGCAGGGATAGCCATTCTATTTGCGACAAAGTGAATTTCAAGCCAAGACTGATTAGGAGAGATGAAGGCCAATACATCCTAAGCAAAAGGGAATGATCCAAGAAGCGATAACAATCATAAATATATATGCAACAAATATCAGTACACCCAACTATATAAAACAATTACTAACAGACAAGAAATATCAAATAAGCCCTAATACAACTGTATTGGGAGATCTCAGTACCCCACTGTCACAAAAAGACAGATCAACTAGTCAGATTCAGCCAGAGATAAAAGGTTATATACCATGATCACCTGGGATTTATCCCAGGTATGCAGGGATGGTTCAACATGTATAATAAATCAATAAATGTAATATACCACGTTAACAGAGCCAAAGACAAAAATTATATGATAATTTCAATAGAGGGAGAAAAAGCTTTTGAAAAAGTCCAGCATCCACTCATGATAAAAATCCTACAGAAAATTAGAATAGATGGTCTTTAGCTCAATCTGATAAAAGCCATCTATGATAAACCAACAGCCAACATCATATTAAATGGACAAAAACTGAAAACTAGCTCTCTAAAATCAGGAACAAGACAAAGATGTCCACTGTCTCCACTCTTATTCAACATAGTCCTGGAAACTTTAGCTGGAGCAATAACACAAGAGAAAGAAATAAAAGGAATAAAGATAGGAAAGGAAGAAGTTAAATTATTGTTATTTGCAGATGACATTATACTCTACACAGAAGACCCCAAAAACGTCAATAAAAAACTGGTAGATTTAATAAGCAAATTCAGTAAGGTAGCTAGATACAAAGTCAACACTCAAAACTCAACAGCCTTCCTGTTACATGAGTAACAACTCACTGAGAGAGAAATCAGGGAAACAATACCTTTCACAATAGCATCCCTCCCCAAAATGAAATACTTAGGAATCAGTCTAACAAAAGATGTAAAAGACTTCTACATTTAAAACTATAATCCTCTGAAAAATGACACTTAAGAGGATAAAAAAAGGGAGAGCTATCACATGCTCTTGGATAGGAAGAACCAATATAATGAAAATGGTCATACTTCCAAAACTGTTACACAGATTCAATGCAATGCCAATCAAAATTCCAACAGCATCTCACAGAATTAGAGAAAACAATCTTTAAATTCATCTGGAACTAGAAGAGACCTAGAATAGCAAAGGCAATCTGGGCATCAAAGGCAAGGCAGAAGGCATCAAAATCTTTGACTTGAAAATATACTATTAAAGCTACTGTGACAAAAACATCATGATACTGGCAAAAAAACAGACCCGAAGATCAGTGGAACAGATTAGAAGATGCAGAAACAACTTCAGACACACTAACCCACCTATCTCTGACACACTCACTTGAAGAAAGATAGTCTCTTTAATAAATGGTGCTGAAAAGACTGGCTCTCACATGCCGAAGATTAAAGTTGGACTTGTATCTCTCCCTATGCACTAAATTTGGAATCGATCAAAGACCTAAATATTAAAACAGAAACATTAAATCTACAGGAAGATAGAGTAGGTAAAACTCCTGAAGGCACTGGTGTAGGCAAAGACTCAATGAACAAAAACACCAACTGCACAGGAATGGTTACCAAGAATCTACACCTGGGATCTCATCTTATTGAAAAGCTTTTGCACAACAAGAGAAACCACCAATAGAGTGAAGAGACAACCCACAATGTGGGAGAAAATGTTTGCCAGCTGTTCCTCAGAACATACAAAGAATTCAATAAAAGTCCTCCCAGATTTAAAAACCCAATCCAAAATCGGGCATCCAAGTATTCATTACACTTCTCAGATGAAGAAATACAAACAAATAAATATATGAAAAAATGCTCAACATCACTGGTCATTCAAGAGATGCAAATGAAAACAATACTGAGATTCTACCTCACCCCAGAAAAAATGGCTATTATCAAGAAATCAACCAATAACATACTGGAGGGGCTATGAGGTAAAAGGAACCCTTCTCCACTGTTGGGGGGAATGCAGACTGGTGCAACCAATCTGAAAATCAGTGTGAAGATTCCTCAAAAAACTAGGATTCCATTTGACCCAGTGATATTACTTCTGGGTATCTTCCCAGAAGAATTAAAAATTTGTAAACCCATGTTCATATTAATAGTAGCATAATTTGTAATAGCTAATCTTGGAAACAACCTAAATGCCCATTGACTGAGGAATGGATACAAAAGATGTGGTACTTTTATTCAATGGCATACTACTCAGCTATAAAGAAGGACAAATGAGACTTTTACAGGTAAATGGATGCAACTTGAGTCCATATTCCTAAGAGAAATAAATCAGAATGCATGTGTGAACATCGTATTGTTTCACTAGTGTGAGAAGCTGAAACAGTGTATGTATGTGTGTGTGTACATATAAATATAGTTAAGACAGTTATACTACTGATTTCTGTGAGTTCACTGAAGAGGTCTGTGATGATACTGTTTGGACAACTGAATGCAGAAGTCATGTTCTGGGTGACCAATTTGGGGATGGCAATGTGCAATATACATACCACTGTTGTTCCCTGACTGTTGTGTTTTGAAATTTTATTTTTTTTTCCTCTTTAAAATAAAATGGATTTGGAAAAAAACAACTACTAAAGACCTGGCATTTAAAATTTTTATTTATTTGTCTATTTACCTATCTACCCATCCACCCACCTATTTATTTTTGCAGTACTGGGGATCAAACTCAGTGTTTTTGTACTGAGCTACATCTCCAGGCCTTTTAAAATTTTTTTTAAATTTTGAGACAGGGTCTCAAATTGCTAAGACTGGGTTCAAACATGCCACTTCCTGCCTCAGACTCCCAGAATGTTGGGATTACAGGTATGTGCAGGCATACCCAGCTTTTGAGACTGTCTCATTATGTAATACAGGATGGACTGGGATTCACTATGTAGTTCAGGCTGATCTTGAACTTGTAATATTCCTTCCTCATTCTCCCCCAAAACCTGACATCTTAAACTAATATGATATGCTACCAGGTTTGACTACGTCCTCACAGGACCTGAAAGAGGTGAACTAAAGAAACAGCCTAATCTATACAATGACCAAAGCAGGACTACAGTTGGCAGTTGTTCCTCAGAGTGAGTGCATTTCATGTAGTTTAGAGTCTAAAGAGAACTTGAGTGAACCTGCTTCATTCGGAATTTCTTAAAGAACCCATCCCTACTCTGGCCCAAAATAGAAACCAGGTGCTGTCTTTGGTTCTTCCCTATTCAATCCCTACATCATGGCAGTCATTGATTCCTTCTAAAAGTCACTTCAATATGTCTTTTCACCTCTCCTCCCTGCTACACTGTTCTATCACCTCACTCTGAATTCTGCAAGATTTTTGGTGGTACCTCTCTCCAGACTACCAACCTGCCACACTCAAGCCTGAGCTGCAAACTGAACCATATGATGCCCTGACTAAATGCTCTAATAGAATTCCATCACCTACCTGAAGATTAAATGCCAACACAGTCAGACAAACAGGACCCTCTTTTATAGGCCAGACTTTCCAGCTCTCCACTTACTGCCTTAAAAATAGTCAAGCACTGCAAAATGCTGTTTTGATCCATCAACTGCATATATGACAACGACCCCAAAAGATAATGTCTAGAGGTGCAGCTGTTTCGGTTTATGAAAGTACATTCTATGTTTACACAATGATGGAATCACCTAAAACTTTTTCTCAAAAAGAAAAAAGGTATGCTGTTCATTAAGTGACAGATTACTTCTCTATCAACCTCTTTTTAAGTCCACATTCAAACCACATTGTTAAAAAACCCCCAGTTTCACACCACATGTTCTTCCTATTGGAATTCCAGTGCCAACCTTTCCAGCTCTTCTTTGCCTAACTACTTACCCTTCAAAGCTCAAGATCACCAGAAACCTTTCCCTGCCTTCCTTTCCCACCACTGAGTCTTCTGTGCTCACTCCCAGGGTGATGTGAATACTTCTTTCACAGAACCATGGTAAAGTTTCTCTCATATCCATCCTACCTACAAGACTACAGGCTCTAAAGCACTGACCAGATTTCATTCTTCTTGTATCCCTAATGCCAAGCAAATTATATAGCAGAGAACAGAATGAAATGTTAGGTGAATTCTAGTTTCCATCATTATGTCCTACCCACCAAAGTCCAGTGACTCATGGCTCACCTCTACTTGTAAGCTCAACTGATTCATCTTCTGCTGTTGTTTCTCCACAATCTGAAAGGCAAAATTATCAAGTCAGACTCCATATGCAAGGATGATGTTGAGGTCAGAGGACAAGGGACTACATCAAGATCTGTGACTTAGGCCTCAGTGCCTCTAGCTACAGCCCATTACTTGTGAGAACAGGGTAATGACTTTAGCTCTACTTACAGAAATCTTACTCAGACTGATCTTGACTATCCAGGTTCACACTATGACTTCTGTGCTTCAATCACACATATGGAGTCATGACCACTACTGGAGGTAGAAGAAACCCTCACCCTAATAAACTGCAAGCCAGTGGAATTAACTGTATACATGGCTGGTATATACTATGGTTCTTTGGTAAGGAGATAGCTTGGAATTCAGTTAAATAAAGCCTGTGCTATGTAGGGCTGTGATGATTGTGAGAACTATGATCCAAGGAGCTCCAGGCTCCTTAGGTGTTCTCTGAACCATTTTGAGTCTTTTTTGCAGATCTGCACAGTCTCATAAGCAGGCCATAGACTACCTCTTCTGATAATTGAGAAACCAGGCCACTTCACTGACTAGAATTCTGCCTAATACAGGTATGGACTTGAGCCACAACTGAAATGTACCATGCTTCGGTGCACCATTTTAGGTTATCTAGTCTGGATGTTGACAGGTATGTTCCTCTTGTACTTTTGTTTTGCTTTTTTTAGTGGTAGTGTTACTTAATGTAACACTTATTGACTTATGAAGGAGTTCTAGGCTAGGAGAATTGTTTGTAAACTGGATTCACTTATAAACTGACAAAGTGAGTCTTATACAGTATTCTTGGGAAAAGTTCACAACTTGCATGTTTATAAGATAGGGAAATACTACACTGGGAACTGAACCCAGAGCCATTGCACTGAGCTACATCTCAAGCCATTTTTTAATTTTTTATTTTGAGACAGGGTCTCACTAAATCACTAAGTTGCTCAGGCCAGGCTTGAAATAACAACCTTTCTGTCTCAGCCTTTGAGAATTGCTAGGATTGCAAAGATGTGCCAACAAGACTAGCTTCTCCTTGACTTTGGTCTACAGTATTTCTGATGAGTATAGTTTTCCTGTAATAGGCTGAATGTCTAAAATGCAAGCTTAATAGGCAGGGACAACTTCTCAGAAAGGAGAAAAACATGGGCTGGGGATTTAGCTCAGTGGCATAATTGCCTGCCTTGTAAGCACATGGTCGTGAGTTCAATCCCCGGTACTGATAAAAAGAAAAAAGAAGGAAATCCCAAGGCCAGGAAATCATGGTGCCGTGTCCCCCCCCCCCCCCCGGCTGTACTGGGGATCAAACTCATGACCTCATGCTTGCCAGGCAGGCACTTAATACCACTGAGCTAAATCTCCAACCTCAGTCTCCCAAATTACTGGGATTACTGATGTAACTCACCAATGCCCATATCCTTATCTACAATCCTCTTTTTCCTCCCAGCCTAAACCTCAAGATAGTCTAGACACCCTTATTTACCTTTCGGAGGGAATCACATTCCTTCTGCAGGGACTCCATTTCCACTTTGGGATCTTCTCCATCAGCTCCTTCCACAGACTGCTTATCTTGCAGGCTAAAAGACATGGCCTCTTCAAGAACTCTGGAGTCAAAAAATAACGTGACCTTGACTTCTGGTTCTGCTATTTATGTCTGAGACAAGACACATAGGCTCTTCTAGGTTGTAGCTGATGATGATGTCTTAAGTCTGTTGTACTGCAGTGTGAGCTGTAAGAAGCTACTCAGTGCATGTTGGTTGTCTGTCCTATAAGAATCTTCCAATGTGCCATCAATTCTCTACTTGTCAAAGGCTTTTGTTTTCTTTGTTTTGAAATATAAACATTCATTGCATATATTTAGGTCATAGAAGTCATACATGTACACAATAGAAATTTTGGAAAATATAAAAACTCTTTTATATACACACACACACACACACACACACACACACACACACATACATACACACACACACACACTAGGGTACAGCCATCTTTGTCTCCTAACTCTGCTTTTGGCTCCAACCAAAAGGGTCCTCCACTGGGTCCCTCAAAATCACTTCCAGCATAGCCCATCTACTGATATAAACAACAGGGTCACTGTGGTTAATATGGGATGAGAAATCCAATCCACCCATTAGGAACTGGATTTAGTCCAAGAGGTTACTGAAATATAGTCATCATTTTCAGAAACTGCTATTATTACGAAGGAGCTCCCAAGACACTGTGAGCACATTATGGCATGTTGTTTTGTTCTCAGAAATTGTCCTGCAATTGAGAGCAATTCTAGGGCTGAGAAGAAACAGATGCTCCTGGTAGCCTATAGCATAAAAGGTTCAAAAAGTGGATAACCCTAGACCTCAGTACCAGGATTCATTTTTCAAAATATATAGTTATCCTGTTTCCTAGTTATTTATAAAGCATTTTCATTCATCTTATATACACAATAGTTTTTTCAAGGATTCTTATATGCTAAGCACTGAGCTGGACCTTCCCCAAAAGATAGTGAGAAGCACCCACTGAACCACCATACACATATTCTATCCCATCCCACATAATCCTTGCCCATCATTAGCTTTTTTATCATTCACAATCCAAAGAAAATGAAGTCTTACAGGTTAAGTAAGTGGGGATAAAGAGGACCAGAACTGAGCTCTCCCCTCCTTTCCTCAATCCCACAGGGGTATTTACTTATGTTTAGTGGATGAGAATTCTGCTTCTCTCTGCCTCAGGCTTTCCAGCTGAATCTCCTTCTCTCTGCAGGTTGCCTGGGTCTCCTCCAGCAAACTCTCCAACTCAGTCACTCTCTCTTGCAGCTCTGTGGTCTTCAACTCAGAATCCTTAAGCTAAGAGACAGAATCCCATGCTTAGATTAATAAGGCACTGAAGATTCTGAATGAATGCCTTGAAACATTTTTAGTCCAGTTTTATAGATGTGAACTTAGATATGACTCCTTTAGAATTTTCCTTTGAGGAAGTAGCCTTTCAGGTAGTAACAGCAAATCACAGGAAAAGTCCTGCCTGGTCCCTCAGCTTTGCCCAGGTATGCCCAGACATTGCTAATACCTGCTGACTTTGCTTCTGATGATCTTCTAGTGTAGGTAAGTCAGCCAGGTAACGCTCCAAGGTCTCAATACGCTGCTGTTTCTCACGGTTCTGCTCAGATTCCTTCTGACATTTTTTTTTCAAATTATTGATATGTTTATCACGACCTTTGACCTAGGGAAAGAAACGTTGAGTCTGTCTCAGTTTACTCCTCTAGGACCTCGATTATCAACTTTTTTCAAATTGACCATTCAAAGTGACCAGTCTCTGTTCTTGGAGCTATGCACATTGTTCTACAGCAATGAAAGCAGGAAGTCCCAACAAATTCTTCCATTTGGGATTGAGGTATAAACTGCAGAGTTAACACAACTAAACTTTCCTGTCAAGGGCAAGGACGAAACACCCCAGAAGCAGTTCTTAAAAACTGGTAGTATTTCTGTTTCAAAAGAAAGAATTTGTTTTGTAGGTTCCTGGGGGTGATCTCTGAGCCCTTGGAATTTTCTGAGTACACCAATATCTTTGTTATGCAAAGAGGACTACAGCCTATCACTGAATAAATTTATTCTAAAGGAGCACTCAAGAATGGGGTTGGTCATCAGCAAGATGAACCCATTCCAAAGAGTACGTATCTTGCAAGAAGAGGAGGAAAAGCTAGTTAGGGCCTAAACAATGAAATTTCAATAAAAACTCTAGACACTTGAGCTTGGTGGGCTTTCTACAGGGTAGACATGTGAGACGTGCTGGAAGATTCCACATATACTAATTCCCCACAGAGATGGAGCTGTTTTTAAGGAGCCTCCCAGACCTCAGGCTACATCTCTCTTCATCTGGCCATTCCTGAACTGTATGCCTTTATGGTAAGACTGTAAACAGTCTGGGTGGCTGAGTGGGAGGATTACTTAAGTGGAGGGATTTGATTTCAGCCTGGGGAACAGTCTCAAACTCCAACTCAAAAACTACACATAGCCAAACTATAATCATAAGTATAATGTTTTCTATAGTTCTGAAAATTGGTCTAGAAAATTACTGAAAAGGTCACGAAATCTCTGAATTTTTAAGTTGGTCATTACAAGTGTTCTGGGGACCTCAGAACACATAGTTGTTGTTTGAAGTAAGTGCATCTTGTTGGGCACAATGTCCTTAAGCTCGTATAGTCATGTATTCTGCCTCGGAACTAAATTTCAGAAGCACACACAACTCCGCTATACAGGAAAGTTCAGTTATGTTAACTCTGCATATTCAGGTGAGAAAGGCACTCTTCCCTAAAGACCACACATAATATAAACCTGAGCAAACGTGAAAGGGCTAAGAGATTATAAACTCTGACAGGAAGGGCTAGATTCATTTTACTAAACATCCATAAAGCATAATATGATACTTAGCAAAGAGCAGAGCAGTCTTTTATCTCAAGCTCAGCCTGGGCAACTTGGCAAGACTGTCTCAAGATAAAAAATAAAACGGGCTAGAGATATAGTTCAGTGCAAAGACACTGGATTTAACTCCAGGTAACACATACAAGCACACACACATACACGTGCATCTGCACACGAGGAGCTGAATAGTTTTTTTTTTTGGCTTATGAAAAAGAAAGTTGGAGGTGCAAAACGGAACAGAAAAAGTGAGTCTGATAAACTGCTATCAAAGAAGAGCACAGGCTTACTTCCATCCGAAGATTATGTTGTAAGAATAATCTCTGAAATTCAACTCAAAAACTACCCCAGGTCTAATCTGCAAACTTCAAGTTTCAAATCTGTGATTCTGACATTTCAATATGCGTCAGAATCTGCCAGGCATGGTGGCTCACACCTGTAATCCCAGCACTCGGGAGGCTGAGGCAGGAGGAACGCTGTGCGTTTGTGATTAGCCTGGGCTACAAAGTGAGCTCAAGGTCAGCCTGAACTGCACAGTGAGACAAAAAGACCAAAACAAAAAAAAAAAAAGCAGAATCACTGGGAAGCCTACTGAAAATATTGAAAAACTATTTTTTATTTAAAAACAAAGTAAAACTGACCACAGATGTTTATCTCTTTTCTCTTCCAAAATGTATCTATGAAAGGATACGGAGAAGAAAAAAAACAATACATTTTTTTTCTAGTCAGCATGTGGCCTAGGCTGACCTTGAACTCATGGCACTCCTCCTGCCTCAAGCTCCTGAGTGCTGGGACTGTAAGCGTGTGCCACTGCACCTGGCTTAAAATACTAATCTTTGGGGAAAAAAAAAAAAAAAAGACAATGGGGAAGAGACAAAAGTGTATGAGATTTTTTTTTTGGAGACAGGTCTCACTTGGGAGGTTGAAGCAGGACTGCTGAAGAGTTCAAGGCCAGCCTAGACTACACAGTGAGTTCATGGCCAGCCTGGACTACAGAGCAAGACCTTGTCAAAAAAAAAAAAAAAAAAAGAAAGAAAGAACCCAAAAGAGAAAAAGACAGATCTCATTAAGTAGTTCAAGCCAGCCTTGAACTCACTATGTAGCCTAAACTAACCTCAAATTTGTGACCCTTGTGCCTCAACCTCCTGAGTGCTGGAAACATGGGGATTTGGCTCAGTGGTATTAGTGCCTGCCTGGCAAGGACAAAATTGTGAGTTCAATCCCCAGTACCAAAAAACAACAACAACAACAAACACAAAGAAATAAGACAGCTGAGTGCTGGAAACACACATGCCTGGCTTCAGTTTTCAGTATGTTTTCAAAAGATGAAAAATTTAGATCCCTCTGATCTTTAATCAGGAGTTTTCACTAAAAGAAATTTACTTGCATTGTTTTCTTAATTCAGCCTCCTGATTGTAGCTGGGATTACAGGCATGTGCCACTGTATCTGGCCTAAATGATACCACATCTCACCCTACCATTCTGGATACTTGAGGACTGAACCTAGAGTTTTTAGAATAAGCTACATTATCAGGCCTTTTTGTTTGAGACAGGGTCTTGCTATCGTACAAAGTTGCCCAAGCTGATGTCAAGCTTGCAATCATCTTATCTCAGCCTCCTCAGAAGCAGCAATTATGAACATATGGCACCACACCTAACCCCAGTAATTCTTAAAGTTTGAAAAGTCAGGTTGTGTGGCACATATATGTAGCCTTAGCTAATCCAGAGGTGAGGCAGGAGGATTGCTTAGGTCCAGGAGTTTGAGACCAGCCTGGGAAACACAGCAAGTCTATGTCTTTACAAAAAAAAAAAAAAGTTGAGAAACACTATTCTAGTTGATTTTGAATGTTCCGGAACTAAACATTGCCAAACTTGTCCCCCAAGAACATGGGCTATAGAGGAAGGTCCATGGAGATTCTAACATTGGGAGAAAAAAACTCCCAAAGTAGCATGTCTACTTCTTTAGATAGGGTGAGATGAAAATAGACTGAGTGGAATAAATTTACCATAGGTATTCAAATGTCTTGCAACAATGCCACCTAGTATGACTGCACAGGCTGGTTTTCCACCTAGGACAGTTGGCACAGCATCTTACAACCTGGGACAAGTTTTCCCTGACTGGGGTATTTCTGAGAAGATTAGGCAAAAAGAAGGGTTCCAAGAAAGGGTATACAGGTCCTGCGTAAAGCCAAAGAAGGGTCTCGCCTAACTGGCTTCTCCTGGTTTCAAGAATGGGGCACAAACAGCTAAGGGTGTTGCCGACTGCCAACACCCTTGTGGGTTAGAGAGCCATCAACTCCTCTGCTCACCCTTTCTTCCTGTTTCTTCCCCTCCTCTGAATGCTTATGTAGTGTCACTTTGAGAGACTCTCTGATGAGCTGGACTTCAACTTCTGAAGCAGAAAGTTTCTTTTCAAGCTCGATCTTTTCTTTGCTCAAGGTGTCTGTCTTCTGTGCAAACTGTGCACGTAAGAAAGTGTTCTCTCGCTGCAATTCCTGCCAGAAAGATACTTCATACATTAACTGTTCCCTATCCTTACAACTTTATATACTGCACTTTACTTATTCCTAGCACACTTAATGGTCATGTATCATCTTTCTCCAAGCAGTGCTTCCCAAAATGTGGTATGATGGTAGAATTTGTTTAGAAATGCAAATTTTAGAGCCTTATTGACCCACTGAATCAGAAACTGTGGGGATGGATCACTATAAATCTGTGTTGTGGTATACTCCCCAGGTGATTCTGATACATACTGCTATTCGAAAACCACTGCTTTAAAGCAGTATCTGAGGATTTGTAATATATAATGGAAGGAATGCAGGACAAGACATCACAAGACTTGAGCTTGAGGCCTGGTTTCCTCCACTCATTCACTATATGATCTTAGGCAAGTACTTTCTCATTCCTGGAGTTCAGTACTTGTCATCACTAAATTAGAGGATTAAACCAGATTTCTGCTAAAGAGCCCTCCCTACTCTAACATCCTGATTCTATAAGATGGACTCTGCCTTAATAGGCCTACTATGTGGCAAAGCCAGTACTAGGGCCTAATACTCATCACTCAAAAACCCAAATTGTGAAAGTTTGGTCAATAAGCAGGCTTCACTGGGTGTGGCAGTGCATACCCACAATCCCAGGACTCAGGAGGCTGAGGCAGGACTGCACTGAGTTCAAGGCCAGCCTAGGCTACATAATGAGTTCAGGGTCAGCCTAGACTATAGAGTGAGACCCTGTCTCAATAAAACCACACGTAAGGGCCGGAGGTTTAGCTCAGTGGTGTAAGTGCCTGCTTGGCAAACATGAGGTTGTGAGTTCGATCCCTGGCACCAAAAAACAAAACAAAACACATTAAAAAACCCACAAAAAACCAAAACCCACACATTAAAAAAAAAAAAAAAAAAAAATTAAAAACAAGCAGTCACCAGATATGGTGGCACATGCCTATAATCTCACCATTTGGGAGGCTAAGATGGGAGAATCACTGCAAGCTGGAGGCCAGCCTGGGTTACAAAGTGATTTCAAGGCCAGCCTAAACTGAACTGCGTAGGGAAACCTCATCACAGAAAAAAAAAAGAAAAAAAAAAAGCAGGCTTCTTTTCAAGAAATCAAATCCCATATACACTGACCTCTGTAAGAGTATGGTTTTCTTCAGTTGTTCCTAACATGGAAGAATAAAAATGATAATCACTGTAAATCTCCTTTGCCTCTGTTTCTCCCTCCATTTGGACCAGGGCTCACAGATTAAGACTTCTCATAATATCACCCAGTGCCAGGAAGGTACCATCTACTTCATTCTACTCTCCTTTCCAAGTATGTCCTGACACCAAGGCATTCAGACCTTCACCTGACTCAAGCCTTTTCCATCCTCACAAGGGCACAACAAAGGTTGCTTTTTAATAGGGTTACTCTTTGATCTCTTTTGTATCTCTTGAGTATCTAATGGTGTCAAGCTCAGGAAACACACCCAGTTGTGACAAGCAAAATGCCATCCTGGCTGCCAATCTTACCTGCAGTCTCAGCAAGCAGACATCCCCAAAGGGGGCAGGGTGACCCAAAAGAGCTCTGTGGACTTGTAGTTCACTTTCTCGTACTTTCTGCTCTAGCTGAGAGATGTGTTTCCTCTGCCTGCAAAAGCCAATAGAAATATCTCTGGGTCCTAATACTAAGCCCCTTATAATGCAAGCCCCTACTTTCCTTAGACAGAGAAGTAATGACCCCAACTATATACACAAAAACTTTGACTCTGAACATTAATTCTCCTGAAAGAAAACAAATGAAAAATATGACTAGCCACATATGGTGCCACATGCCCATAATCTCAGCACTTTGAGAAACTGAAGCAGGAGCATTTAAGTCTTAGAAAGGCAACTTAGTGAGACCTTGTCTCAAAATTACATACATACATACATACATATATACACGAATGAGGATGGGATGTAGCTCAGTGACAGAGCAGCCCTCCAGTATACCCACCAACACACACACACACACACACACACACACACACACACACACACACACACACACACAAAGAAGAAAGATGACTGAGGGAAAATAAAAAAAGATTAATGGCATTCCTTAAAGCTCCTACAAAGATATAGGACTTATATTTCACAGATAAAATATGCTACTTATCAATCTACCTCTACAATCAAACAAAACTTGAGCCAGGGAGTTAGCTCAGCGGCATAAGCACCTGCCTGGCAAGCGCGTGGTCATGAGTTCGATCCCCAGTACAAAAAAAAAACGATGTGGGCCTGAACACAAGGGAGTGTACTGCCCTTGAGAGGATCTCATTAGGTGTCCTCAAAGGGACATGGAAGAGGAAAGCCTGGACTTGCAGCACCCCTTGCCACCTTACTTGTCAATGAGAAGTTCCTTCTCCTTCAAAAGGTGTTCATTACTGTTCAAGATGCTGATCCACTGTGCTGGTTCTATGGTGGGCAATAAAGGAGGAAAAGCAGCAGGATGATGGCAGATGGCTCCATTCTGAAGCTGGAGACAAAAAGGACAGAGTGGCTTGATCTTGACTCTCAGCACCTAAAAACATCTGAGTAGAACTTAGCTAGCTCTAATCAAGCCCAGTTTGGCTCCGCCTGGTAAGGACAATGTTTATGAAATAATTTTAGTTCTGATGCATGACTGGAAAGAACCTGCCAGAGAGGTTTCTGCCAACTAAACACTCCCTGTTTGGACACAGTCTAGTTTCTAAGGTCAGTTATCTTTTATTATCTGGCAGTAGAGGCAAACTAGGAGCTAAGATGTCCTCACCAACCAGGAAAGGTTAAGTATATCCTGCTTCCTTCCTTTCCACTCTTTAGCTATACAAGGACACAAAAAGAAACACAAAAGTGGCACAATGAAAAGAACATAGAGGTTCAAAGATGATTTTTAAACCTTAGCTCTGCTACTTATCAGTGTTGTAAGATTGTTCAAAGGACTTAAGTTGCTAAATTTACCTCATCAGGGAGCCATGAGAACTCAATAAAATTCTCTACATGAAAGCACCTAATCTAGTGACTGGTGTATATATAGTCGTATCTTGGTGATGACTGCACTAAAACTTGTTGAATTTGGTACTTGGTACATTCTGACATAACAATTTTGTCTTGGTCTTGTCATCTGGTACTTGAAATGCAAGCTGGAACTCATGTTGATTGCCTCATGACTTGCTACCTTTTCCAGCCAAAACAATTTGTTTGGTACTCGTTTTTGTACCAGCCTCCAGGAACCTCCAGAAACCAGTTAGTTAACGACGAATACCACGGTACCTTTTTGGGTTTTTCCTTATAAACTTTTACTTTAATGAGTGTTTCTGGCATTTGATTAGACTACTGACTGGTTCAATGGCACAGAGCTCACAAACCTTCATTTTGTTTCTACAGTATCTTATTTCTTTTTTTTTGGTCTTTTTGAGACAGGGTCTCGCTATGCAGTTCAGGCTGGCCTTGAGCTCACTTTGTAGCCCAGGCTGATCTCGAACTTGCAATGATATCCTCCTGCTTCAGCCTCCCAAGTGCTGGGATTATAGGCATGAGCCACCACGCCAGGCTCTTCCTTATTTCTTAACAACTGTTCTCTATGAGTTAAAATTTACAGGGTAGGGCTGGGGATTTAGCTCAGCGGCATAAGCGCCTGCCTGGCAAGCGCGAGGTTGTGAGTTCAATCCTTGGTACCGCAAAATAAATAAATAAATAAACAAACAAACAAATAAATAAATAATAAAATTTACAGGATAGAGCTGGGAATGGTGGTGCATGCCTGTAATTCCAGTGCTCAGGAGGCTGAGGCAGGAGGACTGCTATGAGTTCAAGGCCAGACTAGGCTACACTGTGAGTTCAAGGCCAGCCTGAACTACACAGTAGTGAGACCATATCTCAAAACACACATACAAACACAAATGTACATAGTAAACTGGGTGTGTTGGTGCACAACTATAATCCCAGTGCTTTGGCAGGCTAAAGCAGAAGGATTGCAAATTTAAACCTCCCTGGGCAATTAAGACTCTGCCTCAAAATGAAAAATAAAACAACAAAAATTCACATGATAAACATTATACAGCTCTAAGAATCACATACCACCTATAACACCCAAGAAAAGAAGGGTTTCTACCTGCATTTGCTCCATCTGTAAACGGATTAATTCCAGCTGCTGTCGACAAGTACTGAGTTCACAAGACTGTTCTCGAGGATGCCAAGGGTCAGGACTTGGTTGCCACACTTGAGAGGATAGAGGCTTAGAGAGCCCAGGAGCAGGCTGGAGTCCCAAAGGGAGCATTCCACTGCTGTTAGAGTGTGGTCCATTCCTCTCAAATACTGCCCCACTGCCTGGTGCCTTCTTGGCCTCAGGTAACACTTTATACAACTCCTTGTTTGGATCAGTTCTTGGGTTAGGGAAGTGGACTCGGTAGTGGGGATCTGAATAAAGTGTATCAATCATGGTGGACTGATTGAGGGTAGGTTCCATGCTAGGAACATCAAACTTTCTCATCTCTTCCTCCCTTTCATGGCCCACTGCTGGAAACCAGTGAGACTGCTCAATCCCATTTTCTCCTGTAGAACCACAAAGATACATGAGATTTCTAGACAGGCCTGGAGAACGTTTCACTGCACCGAAGTCTCCATTTCTTGTCATCCCCACACTTTCAGCCAACCCTGACAAAGGAAGTTTGGAGGAAGAGGATCCAGCAGATGTAGAATTTGGCTTGGCAGGAGAGGTCCCCAATGTAGAAGGCATCACATGGGCTGTTGGAATGGTTATGTGGCTTTTAATAGGTTGAAAAGAAGGGCTGCCACTTGAGCTGCAAAAATCTGTGGAGAGAACAGTCTTCTCTAAGTCTAAATTGAAGCAGCAAATTTTCTTGAGTTTCACTGTTAAGCCAGATGTTCTCTGCCTGTCTTTAGGCTGGGCAGAGAGGACTGAAAGTATAAGGCATAAAGACATAGCAACTTAACTGACAAATGTGTATTCCAGGATTTCAAATACAATACATAAGGTAAGCCAACAAAAGATAACAACAGCTTTGAGTTTTTTTTTTCCCCCCTGGTCTTTTTGAGACAGGGTCTTGAACTGCAGCTCAGGCTGGCCTTGAGCTCACTATGTAGCCAAGGCTGGTCTTGAATCTGCACTGATCCTCCTGCCTCAGCTTCCCGAGTGCTGGGATTTCGGGTGTGTGAAAGCACACCCAGCTAACAGCTTCATTTTTAACTTACACTCTTTTGTACTTGATTTAAAAATCAAGCAATCAATAAGCAAAACTGGAAAGTGAACTTAAAAAGAACAATCACTTACTTTAAGGAAATGGATTAGATCCTGCTCTTCTGAAAGCTGGAAAATTCTACAAACTGTAAAATCTAAAAATATTTTTTCCAAGGGGGTACAAGAACCATCTGTAGCCTCCAAAACTTTCCCAGTGAACATGAGTAGTGAATCTGGACTATCCAAAGAATAAGGTGAACCAGACAGTCCTGCTCTATATGCAAGCAGGAAGCACAGCATCTGAGTCAGGATTCTGTTCTCTCATACACCCCAGACCTGAATGCCTGGATATGGAAGTTATTCTTAGTAACTCTCAGGTTTCACCCTCGCAAAGTGAGCACTCTCAAGTCAGTACACACTGAAATCCTCTATTTTATAGTTTGTCTTTCACTTTCTCCTTGTTTTTAATTTTTCCTTCAGACTACATTTGTCTTTCCTATGGCTTCTGTCTGGGCTTGAGAGACAACTCTAATCAGCCTGGCTGCAGAAGGTTCACATTTCTACCTATTTCCAACTTTCAAGAAAACTTTGAGAAGAATTACAAGGTTACAAAATAAATGTGCTGGGATAGTGGTCTGCAGATAAGATGGGACTATAAGTCACGCATCTACTATTACTTTCAACAGGCAGAAAATTGAATAAGGAATCCGGGACAGTGGCACATGCCTGCAAACTCTAAACTTGGGAGACTGAAGCAGGAGGACTGCCACAAGTTCAAGACCAGCTGGGACTACACAGTGAATTCAAAGCCACCTAGAACATACAGTGAGACCCTGTCTCAAAAACAAAACAAAACAGCACAACATACATACAATCTCTGTGTTACAATATGTGTAACAATGTAAATTAAATACAGCCAATCAATTTACTGGAGGGAAAATCCAGACCAATGTTTGATTTCTAAAAATACTTACCTGTCAAAATGAAAGGGTCCCATTATTGTACATATAGAAAAAAGCCTTAAATCAAAAATAAATACAGCTGGGCATGCTGGCACACACAGGTAATCCCAGCATTTAACAGGGTGAGGCAGGAAGATTACTGTGAGTTCAAGGCCAGTCTGGACTACATGATGAGACCCTGTCTCAAAAAATAAAAAATAGAAAAAAATTTTTAAAAGAGAAAATAGCAACATTCTTGACTGCAAAACTGATGGAAGGAATATTACAGCCAGGGCTAGGGGTGTAGCTCTGGGGTAAAGCACCTGCCTCTTCAGTAGAGGAAAAACAAAACCTTCCAGTCAGGAGATCAGAATATAATAACCAGCTGAGGAACCTTTGGCAAACTGTTTAACCCTAAGGGAACTTCCGTTATTCACTAGCAACAAGGAGTTAAGACTGATTTTTAAAATCCTGTCTACTTCAAAACCTATAATTTACTGAGCACAGTTCACATATACATTCAGTTATCAAACTATTAAAATTAGTAATAGGTATCTAGGAGTTACTATTAGATACAGGATTTTATTTTTCTCCTTCCCTTTTCATTCCTTTTTTATTTTTTCCAAAGATTTCTATTCTCTTTTGTTTCATTTTTGTTTTTTTAACAGGGTCTCACTATATAGTTCAGGCTGACCTTGAACTCAAACTCGTGGCGATCCTCCTGCCTCAGCCATCCCAGTGCTGAGATTAAAAATTTGAACCACCATATCCAACTACTCTTTTTTCCTTTTGTAATGCTAGAGATCAAACATATACTAGGCAAGCATTCTACTACTGAGCTGTACCCCCAGCCACATTCTTAACTTTGAGATGTAATTCATATATCATAAACTCACCTACTTAAAGTATACAATTCAATGATTTTTAGCATATCTATAGAGCTGTGTAACTATCACTATGATCAGTTTGTTATATTTTCATCACTGCAAAATGAAACCTCTTACTCTTTTAGCAGTAGCACTCTACTTCCCTAACTTTCCCAGGCCATTCACCTATTTTTGGACATTTCATCTAAATGATCATGTAATATGTGACTTTGTATTTCTGGCTTTTTAAAAAAATTAGCATAATGTTAAGGTTGTCCAACTGGTATCATCTGAGTACTTAATTTGTTTCTATTACCAAATAATAATCTATTGTACTATAGGGATATATTACTATCTGTTCATCAGTTGTGAACATGCAGGGTGTTGCTACTTTTTGACTGTTATTAGTAAAGTTGCAGTGAACATCTGTGCATATGTTCTTGTGTGGATTTATGTCTTCATTTCTCTGGGGTATATATCTAAGAGTATAATTATTGGTTCATTAAATCATCATGTTTAACATTTTGAGGAGTGACTCCATTATTTTATTTATATATATATATATATATATATATATATATATATATTCCCATTTCTCTATATTCTCACCAACACTTGCTATCATCTTTTTGATCAATCATCCTAGTAGCTAAAAGTAGATACATATATTTATTTATTTAAAAAATTTTTGGTACAGTATATAATGATCACAGTATATAATGATCACATTCATTATGAGGAGTTGGTACGTATACATAACACATTATATTTCATTTTATGTCCCCTTCTTCTCCCCAGATATGTATTTAAATGACATGGTAAAGTGTCAAAATGACTAGCTTTGTGGTTGTAATCAACTCATTCAGTCACTTTGAAATTCAGCTTTTTCATCTATAAAATGGAAAAAATAATATAGTTCATTTTTGGCGGGGGAGGGGAGACAGTTTCAGTATGCAGTTCAGACTAGCCTTCAACTCATTTCATAGCCCAAACTGGCCTCAAACTTGCAGCAATCCTCCCACCTCAGCCTCTCAAGTGTTAAGATATAGAGTTCTGGTTTGTTTTTTTTTTTTTGCTGGGGGGTACCAGGGATCAGACTCACAACTGCACGCTTGCAAGGCAGGTGCTCATGCCGCTGAGCTAAATCCCCAGCCCTAAGATATAGAGTTCTTAAGAGTATTAATGAACAAATGCAGAAAAATTTAGCATAGTACCTATCACAAAGTACGTAACAGTGGTTAATCATTATCATTAGGTCTTCTGCCCTTTAGGAACTCATCGTCTAAATAGAAAACAAAATGCTCTTGTAAAGTACTATCTGGCAGTTTGTACTTAATTTAAGTAAAGAAATATAGCCAAGCATGGTGACACAGGTCTGTCATCCCAAAATTCTGGGAGGCTGAGGCAGGACACATTATAGCCCAGCCTGGGCAATTTAGTGGCTGAGATCCTGTCTTAAATTTTAAAATTTTTTTCAAAGGGCTGGGCGTATAGCTCCATAGGAAGGCTTTGAGTTTATTCCCAAGTACCAATAGAGGACAAAAAAGTGGCAGAGATAATAAAATATAAGAATGCAAAAAGGAAGATCAGCTAGCCGCGTTGTCACATTCCTGTAATCCCTGCACTCTAGGAGGCTGAAACAGACTGTAACTTCAAGACCAGCCTAGACTATCTAGCAACTTAGTGAGATCCTGTCTCAAAGTAAAAAATAAAAAGAACTGAGAATGTACCTCAGTGCAAAAGCCCCAAGTTCAAATCCCAGTACTGCTTAAAAAAACTTCATGTGCTAGGAATATAGCTCAGTGATACAGTGCTTGCCACTGTGCCTGAGGTCCTGGGTTTGACATAGCAAAGAGAACCATAGACCAAATGGGAGAGGAACAGGTTAACAAGATTCAAGTAGCCAGGCATGGTGGTACATGCCTGTAATCAGACACAAGGATTACTGCAAGTTCAAGGCTAGCCCAGGCTACCTAGTGCATTCAAGGCCAGCCTGAACTTCATAGTTGGATCCTGTGTCAAAAACCAATCTTACCTTCTGCAATGTCTGAGCATGATGTACCAATGGCTGTGTCCCCACTATCAGCTACACTGGAACAGCGGCTAAAGCGGCTCCGAAAGGCCTCTGAGAGAACTGGAGTCTGCCATTCAGTCCCCAGGGAGCTTCCTTTTTGAATCACACTGGAACCTGAAACAAGAGGCATTTTCCACCTTTTGTGAGGAACTAGCTGAGTTCATTTTTAAAAAAAAAAAAAAAAAATCACTTAAACCGGAGCCGGAGATTTAGCTCAGTGGCATAAGTGCTTGCCTGGCAAGCATGAGGTCTTGAGTTCAATCCCCAGTACAAAAAAAAAAAAAAAACAAAAAAACTCTTAAACCCATGGAAAACAGCACTCTATCTTTTTTTCTCTTAGCTATGCCTATTGCAGTTCCTCTGAGGTGGCTGATATTAAGTGAAAATAGCATGAGATGTGAGAATAATCAAAGACAGTAATAACACCTACCAAGAATCCAGAAGTACTGAGGCAACAAATACTCATATTTGATAGCAGCTAATTTATTGAAACCTAGAACATTTTTATAAACATCATCTCACCTACCTAATACTTACTGGTAAGTACTATTCCCTAGTTACAGAGAAAAAGAGTTGAGACTTGAACCCAGGTTTTTCTGATTCCAATTCTCCCATTCTTTCCTTTGCAGGCTCTTGCTAAGTAGTTCAGCCTTGCCTTGAACTCAGTGATCCTCCTGTCTGAGCATCGTGAATGCTGAGAATACAGGTGAGAGTACCACCACAAGCAGCCTTATACTGCAGTTCTAAGAGATATTTGTTAAAGTAAAAACACATTTTTGAGGTTGGGATGCAGTTTAGTGGTAGAATCTTGCCTAACGTGTGAGGCCTTGGATTAGATCCCCAGCACCATATGTACACCAAAAAGTTTTGACGTACTTAGTATAGAGGCTTGCACTTATTTCAAATTTAAGTCTGACAACTGATTTCTTTGAATGATTAAATCTTTTTAGAGATAAGCCCTTACTACATTGCCCAGGCTAGCCTAGAACTTCTGGGCTCAAATAATCCTGCCTTTGCCTCCTGAGCAGCTGGGATTACAGGTATACACCAGCATGCCCATTTTCCACTGAAATTATTTTGTGTTATATCACATATCCTTATCAGGCTGGGGATATGGCTCAAGCATTATTTACTTGTCTAGCATGCTCAAGGCCATAGATTCAAAAGAAAAAGCAGCAGCCTTATCAAATATTAAGACTTTTCTTTTGTAGTAAAGTCTTTTCTTTTTCTGCATTGGCTATTGAACGCAGGCCCTTACACATGCTTGCCAAATGCTCTACCAGTGAATTACAGTTCCAGCCCTTTTTACTTTTGAGACAAGGTCTCACTAAGCTGCCCAGGTTGGCCTTGAACTTGTAATTCTCCTGCCTCAGTCACCTGAGTAGTTGCAATTGCAAATACTGTTTTTTATTGTCTGACACAAAGACCATTATTAATCTGGAAAAGATATGTCTGAAAAGAGACAAGGTTATAGAAAACTATGTAGCTATGTTAAAAATTGCTACATTCCAAAAACTCTTCTTGCTGGGCATGGTAGCACATGCCTGTAATCCCAGAGCTTGGAAGATTGAGGTAGGAGGACTGCTGTGAGTTTGAGGCCGGCCTGGGCTACATATTGAGCTCAAGGCAGGTTGAACTATATAGCAAGACCTTGTCTCAAAACAACAGGCTCTCTCCCTCCCTCCCCTTCTACCTCTTTCTCCCTTTCTCTCCCCACCATCTCATTGATTTTGAAAAAAAGATTCAAAATAATAATTTAAATTTTAAAAAACAAATAAAAATTCCTCATTAAAAGCTGGGCATGGTGGTACACATCTATATTCCTAGCACTTGGGAAGCTGAAACAAGATCATTGTGAATTTAAAGCCAGCCTGGGTTATATAGTGAATTTAAGGCCAGCTTGAAATATTTAGAGACACTCTGGCTCAAAACAAATCAACTAACCCATCAAAAACCAAAAAAGTGGGGCTGGGGATTTAGCTCAGTGGCATAAGTGCCTGCCTTGCAAGTGCAAGGTCATGAGTTTGATCCCTGGCACCAAAAAAAAACAAACTAAAAAAGCCTTCCTATTACATACATAATTGTCATAAGAAACTATAATCTAGCCTTAAGACAATGCATGCCATATAGCGAACAGTCAATAAGTACTTAACTGAATGACTCTTTGTGTATGTGTATGGAACTAGGGATTGAACCTAGGATCTTCACACTAAACTACATACCCAGCCCTTTTTAAATTTTGATACAGGGTCTTCAATTAGTATGTTGCCCAGGTTGGGCTCAAACTTGTGATCCTCCTGCCTTAACCTCCCAGAGTGCTAGGACTACAGCTGTGTACTACCATTTCAGGGTGCTGAATAAATCTTGAATTGATTCAACACTTAACAGTGCCTGCTAGATGAAAAGCAGCAAGCCTAAAAAATTATCACAAATACATACTACCTGTCAACCATGAATAAGGTACTATAGGATTTTAAAGTTCAACAAAACTATACTTGATTGAATAAAATTTGTCCTTTTCTTAGCTTAGCACAATGGCACGGGCCTACAATCTTAGCACTCTGAAAGGTTGAGACAGGAGGATTACAAGCTTGACTATAGCCTGACAATTTATGTATTTATCAAAACACTGTCTCAAAATAAAAAAAACAGGCCAGGATATAACTCAGTGCAAAAGCCTTGGGTTAGATCCCAATAATGCAAAGAAAATAAATATATTAATTTTTTTAAAAATTTAAATGAACATAAAAAAGGTGTCTTCTTTTTTTGGGGGGTATCTGGGATTAAAAATGCTACTTATTTGAAATATATCTCATCTACTGAATGTCTACAAGTAAATCTATCTATAAGTAAATATATATTTACTTAGTATATTTAGTGTTTCTACTGAGTTCTCAAGATCTTTAAAAAAAATTTTTATTAGTACATGTTTGTACTACATAATAATTATATTCACCGTAGGCAGTTGGCACATGTTTACAACACATCTTAATTCTTTTTATTTTCCCTTCTCTCCATCTCTTGTTCCCCTTCCTCAAAATCTTCTTAGTCTATTCTAGAGATAAATTTCTGAGTCTTCTGTACCAGCACAAGAGACTGCTGGCATCTAAGAATTCCGATCTCTGTGGGCTAGCAGATGACTGAACAACTCAGAGGACTACAAAGACAACATAGAACACAGTAATTTATGCTGTTTTTCTAATTTCAAATGGAACTATGTTCCAAAGTTATTCTGTTCTAATTCTTTATGTGTTCTCCCTCCCAACAATCACATGGCCTTGTTGGAAGTTACGCAGGACCAGAGATAAATAATTGCTCCCTTAGAGAGATCTGTGCTTATATTCAGTATAGCCTCAGGGTTTTGCACTCTTTGAGTACCAGCATTTCAGTGAATGCTTATATACTCAGTGTCTTAAGGAACATGAAATATAAGAAAAGTTAGAAATTAATCCAGACAACTTTGACTACTCACCTGGTGAAGTAATGTGAGATGCCCTGTCATTTGAGTATTTCTCCTGCATGGCCATGTCAAATTAAGGAATAACTGTAAAATTAAAGAATAATCCATCAGATCTCTCCAGTATCTTAATTTCCTATAACTCAGTTTCCATTCAGCCAAAACTGTCAAACTCATTGAGGCTATATGAATTAACAAACTCAGTTCTTCATATTACAGTATACTCATTCTCACAACATGCTTCTGACATCAGACTGGGGGCCCGGGGTGTGTTTGTTTCACACCTCACATAAGCAGTTCTGCAGAAGACACCAGCCAGGTATCTTCTAACTTAATTATGACACTATCTACCTGGAGATAGTATCAGATGCCACAGACTGGGGTTCAGTCCCACAAGACTATCTCACCTCAAGTACCAGCTGTGATCTCCCTCCCAGTTGTTTTACCTGTGCTTCAGAGCAACTAACTATAAATCAGGGTCCCTTGCCAGGCATAAGTGGCATATCCTTGTAATCCAGCACTTTGGGAAACTGAGGCAGCAGAATAACAAATTTCAGCTAGTGTGGGCAATTTAATGAGATCCTATCTCAAGGCAGTGGTACCTCAGGATGTAGCTTAGTGTGAAAGCCCTGGATTTCATCTCCAGTACTGTAAAAACCAAGAACTTCCCATGACCCCTTCGCTCCTCTTAACATGCTAGAGTAGCTAGCATTTGCTAGAGCAGCTCACAGAACTCAGTGAAACATTTTAAAGGTACCGGTTTATTGTAAAGGATATTACAAAGGATACAGATAAAGCATGTGGGACACGGTTTACCGCTTTCATGCTATCTTGGTTATGCCATCCTCTAAGACCCTCCCCACAGGGCTGGGGGTTTAGCTCAGTGGCATAAGTGCCTGCTTGGCAAATGCAAGGTTGTGAGTTTGATCCCCATCACCAAAAAAAAAAAAAAAAGACCCTCCCCACCTTTAGCTTTCCAGAAGCTCTCACGATCTTATCCTTTTGGGTTTTTATGGGGGCATCTGACAGACTAGGTATATTATTACATAGGTGACTCTAATTAAATCACTGTTCAGCTTAACCTTTGGCCACTACCTTCCCAAAAGTTGGGGCTGCAACCCTCAAATTTTGTCTTGTTCTTTCTAATGACCAGTCCCCATCCTGAAGCTATACAGGAGCAGCCAACTGTCAACTTATTAGCATACAAGGATTTTATGGCTATGCCAGGAAACATGATAAAGAACAAATATATGTTTACAACATCACAACCATATACGGTATTCAAGTATTCACACTTTTACTCATCACAGTATTTAAAAAAGCAAACATACATATATGCAAGCCAGCTGGCATATATCTGTAACTCTAGACTTTGGGAGGTTGAGGCAGAAGGATTACTGGAAATTCAAGGTCAGCCTGAACTACATAGCAAGACCCAGTCTCAAAAAACCAGAGAGAGAGCTGGGCGTGGTGGCTCACGCCTGTAATCCCAGCACTTGGGAGGCTGAGGCAGGAAGATCATTGCAAGTTCAAGACCAGCTTGGGCTACAAAGTGAGCTCAAGGCCAGCCTGAACTGCATGGTGAGACCCTATCTCAAAAAGCAAAAAAAAAAACCCCAAAAAAACAAAAACAAAAAAACCCCATAGAGGCCAAATGTGGTGGTGCATGCCTGTAATCTCAGCACTCAGGAGGCTGAAGCAGGAGGATCACAGTGAGTTCAAAGCCTGCCTGGGCTACAAAGTGAGTTCAAGGCCACCCTGAACTGCATAGTGAAACCCTATCTCAAAACAAAACAAAACAGAAAAACCAAACAAACAAACAAAACCAGAGAGACAGACAGACAGACAGACAGAGACAGAGACAGAAGGACAAGGAGAGAGGGAGACAAACCGTGAGAAAAGCAGGGTAGGATACTGAGAGTTGGCTGTTTTCCTATTCTTTCTAAAGCAAGCAGAGAAAATGCAGAACCAAATGAATTCCCAATATGGATCCCACAATCCATACAACTGTTATAACATTACAAAATAGTACTACTTTTTTTTTTTTTGGTACCCAGGAATCAAACTCATGACTTTGGGCTTGCCAGGGAAGCATTGTACCACTGAGCTATATTACTGGCCCAAAATATTATTTTTAATTAAACTTTGCCATGGAACTTCTTAGCCATGAGATATCTGATGGGTAGGGTGTAATGCAGAAAGAACTAAAGAAACAAACCAAGAGTGCAAACTGCAGGTTCCACTAGTAATGAAAGCCACATGTTACGTAGAAATCTTGGTCATAAATACAACTTCAATACTTATCTGGAAACACATGGTTTTCTTTGCATTTCCCTTTCTCTTAAAACATTTATGTTGAAGCGTAGAGGCTGATAACTCACTGGAGACTAATTACTGTATGTGTAAATAAAAGCTTTAGTTATTACTAGCAATGACAAATAGTACCTTCCCAAGTGGCACAGTATCTATACAATGAAGTTCAGACCACTGACTCAGATCTGACTTGATTTAAAGCCTGAAAAAGTAAGCCTGAGCACACTAAACTTCCAGTTAGCTATTTATTAGCTGTGTAACCTTGGGTAAATTTCTTAATATATCTGTGCTTTGGTTTCCTCATATGAATGATGGGTAGCTGAGATCACAGGATGATAGGTTGTGCATCATACCAGGTTAAAAGGTGTGAGTTTAAACTTTGAATTAATAAGCACTTCAAAAGAATTTGGGACAATTCACAAAATGATTTTTAGAGAGGAAATTCAACTTTGCAAGAAATTTTAAAAGGTCAAATAGTACTAATTCTCTAATGTACTTTACTGACCTCTACAGTTTTATCTTAGTAACAACAACCCCAATGGTCACTAATTCACCGCATCCATAACAGATATGCTACCATCCTCCAAAATGTCACTTCCAGCTGGGTGTGGTGGTTCACGCCTGTAATCCCAGCACTCGGGAGGCTGAGACAGGAGGATGGTTGGGAGTTCAAGACCAGCCTGGGCTACAAAGTGAGCTCAAGGTCTGCCCAAACTGCATAGAGACCCTGTTTTTTTTGTCTTTCTGAGACAGGGTCTCGATATGCAGTTTGGGCAGGCCTTGAGCTCACTTTGTAGCCCAGGCTGGTCTAGAACTCCCAACGATCCTCCTGCCTCAGCTTCCTGAGTGCTGGGATTACAAGCGAGAGCCACCATGCCTGGCTAAAAAAGTCACTTCTTTACATACACACAAGGTGAGAGAAACTAGCCCAGCTCACAGTACTCACGTATCTCTTGCCATTCTCCCAGTCATTCATTCTTCTACTCATTCATCCCTCTAGCCATTCCCTTCTTCACGAATTAAAATCTGGGTCAGGGCCTGGGTCAAAGCCTTTGTTCTGATAAACCTTCATATGGGCCAGGCTCAGGGCCCCCTGACCCCCATAATTATAAATATGTCTTAGTGTCATTGTTCTCTCCCTGGGTTGCACTAGAAGTGGTAGATTGAAATTAACCCACTAGAATTCCAATAATGTTTTCAAGAGATTACAAACATAAACTTCCTGAACCACAACAAGGATGGGAAAAGGGACTTTTACACTCCATACACATGTAATGGACTATTATTTGGCAATAAAAAGGAATAAAGTAGGTACATGCTACAACATGGGTGAACATTAAAAACAAGCTAAACGAAAGAAGTCAAACACTGATAGAAAAGCCAAATCTATAGACACATCAGGTTACTGGTCACTAAGAAATGAGAGGAAGGGGGTGAGGGGCATAGAGAGTGGCTGTTTATGGATATGCAGTTTCTTCTCAGGGTGGTCAAAATATTTTGGGATTAGATGGTAACAGATGAACAATTTTGGGAACATACTAAAAACACTGAATTATATATAAGATGAATTTTATGGCATTTGAATTATATCTCAGTTGTTTAAAAAAGTACTCCCAAAACAATATAGACTAAGTCATTCTTGACTTTTTCCTACTGAGCTCAGAATTAAATGAGTAGCTAATGGAGATCTTTAGGATCAAATGAAGGACATACAGATATACTAGGATAAAGCTGAGAGAAGTGGGTATACAAGGAGCAATATAAACAATCAGTTATACAGTTTGAAACGTAGAACTGAATGGAAGCAGACAAGGAAACAAAACCCACCATGTTTGGTTTCTATATTCAATGCCCTTTACACTACCAAAATAGTCATTTATTCAAAAAACTTAACATGTATTTTAACATTTATGACCTATCAAGCACAATGTTTCACACTTTATAGGTATTGTAGGTCATGTTTAATACAACAACCTATGAAGCAGTTACTATATATTTTTGTTGTTGTTTTTGGTTTTGTTTTTTGGGACAGGGTCTCATTACATAGTTCAGGCTGGCCTTGGACTCAGTATGTAACCCAAGCTAGCCTTGGGATGCAGCAACCTTTCTGCAACCCTTCTGCATCAGTCTCCCCATTGCCAGGATTACTGATGTGCACCACCACACCTAACAAGGCAGTTACAAGATTATTTTCATTTTATGGATAAGAAAATAAAGGTTTAGGCTGGTGAAGTCCATAAAACTAGGTAGAGGCTTCAAAGCCAAAACTGTGATCTAATGCTTTAAGAGTTTAGTTAGCATTCTTTCTGTATGACAAAACACAAAAAGAGAAATGAAGGAAGTTACTAAGGCACCACAAGTCACAGTTTCTGACTCAAGACACCCAGAGCTGCAAACCTTGAAGTTAGGAGCAGAGACAATTGTGTAATTCTCATTTCATCCTTGCTTATTACCCAGGTTCTGTGTACTAACTGCTAATCAACAATTGGATTTTGCCTATTCTCCTCTTGAAGAATTACAATCTTAGGATGGAATGTCACACATAGCAGCTGTTTAAAGAACCACATCAAGACAGGAGTGGATTTCAAAGGATATACAAGCAGCTGACAGATACTTAGAGAATCTCACACCAAGATGGGCGTGGTGGTGCACACCCAGCACTGAGGGAAGTGACTGGGAGAAGAACTGCAAATTCAAGCTCATTCTAGGCTCTTAGCAAACCCCAGTCTCAAAGCAAAAAATAAAAAAAGGGTGTAGCTCAGTGGAACAGTGTCCTTGGTACTGAAGGGTGTGTGTGGGGGGGAGAATATCATACCATCACATTATATTCATGGCCTTAGTTGCTCATTAAACAGATATAGTGTAAAAGTAGATAAACCCTTGCCAAGAAGTAGTCTTTACGAAGAACAAGTGATCTTTCTGCTTTAGCCTCCTTAGTGCTAGGGTTACAGGCATGCACTATCACACCATGCTCCTGGTCAAGGTGTAGTCATCCTAATCATCTTTAACACTGTATTCAATTCATCAGTCAAATTTTACTGAGTACCTACTGTTGTGCCACAAGCTGGAAATGTACTGGTGTAAAAGACAGACACGGTTCTGTTTCTCCTGGTTTACTGAGGTGAAGCACAAAAAATGTTGTGTTTGACAACTATACCTGAACACACTCAACTACCAGTTCACTCCAGTGCTATAGCAACACTTCTCAACTTCAGCACTACTGACACCGAGCCTCCGCTAATTCCTTGGGGAGAGAAAGAGGCTGTTCTGTACACTGCTGATGCTTAGCAGCATCTTGGCTTCTTTGTAGTAGGTATCAGTAGCTACAACTCTTTACTTGTGACGATTAAAGATGTCTCCAAACACTGTCCAATATCCCAACAAGTAAAATTCCTCTGGCTCAGAAGTAGCGATCTTGTACTTCCCAAGTACTGCCTGTGGCCCAGTCTTTTGTTTTTTACTTTGTGGTACCAAGGATTCAATCCAGGGAGCACTGAGCGACATCCCCAGCCCTTTTATTTTGAGGTTGGGTCTCAAATTGTCCAGGCTGGCCTCGAAACTGTCATCCTCCTAGCTCAGTCTGCGGAATAGATGGGATTACAAGAGTGGGCTGCCGGTCCCCCAACCAATCTCCTCTATGCATCCTTCCAATCTCAGTTTATACTCTACGTCCTCAGGGAACTGCTCCCAGGTCACCCTGGTACGAGCCTAGGAATTTTCCAAGGATTGCCTGTCTCCTCAGTCTTTTATTCCCCCGGAATTGACCTCTCTGACGAGAACAGCTCTCCTCCCCCCCGTACTGGGGATCGAACCGAGGTCCTCACGTATACTAGGCAAGCAAACCGCCATCCTTAGCCCCTTAGCTCGGCGCCTTGATTTGCGTTCTTAGTAAAATCTCTCCACCTGACACTTACTGAAAGCGAACCAAGTAACATTCGCTTCACATCTAGTCTCCTCCTGGGGCCGTGTGCTCCCCGAGGGCAAGGAAGGCGCGCGCTGCCTAACACAAATGCTGTGGAGAGAATGACACGAACAAAACAGGACAACCAGGGAGGGCACGCGACCGGGCCACTAGGAGTCAAGGGAGGACAGTATTTCAGGAGGCTGAGGCAGAAAAACCTGACTGGGGTGGGGTGGGGGAGCCCGAGTTAATCACTCTGCGCATGCGCGCTCCGCTGTCCGGAGTCCCCCACAGAAGCCGGGTAGCTTCGCCAGAGCTACGCGAGGAGGGGCACGGTGTGCTGCTCCGACTGGAGTCCCAAGAACTTACGCGGGCCTGTGAGCTGGCGGCGAAATAACTCACTCAGAGATACTGCCTGCGGCCACACGTCTGCCTCGGGCGGCGGTTGCGTCGCTCAGCTTTAACGGCCGTTACACGCGCGCCAGGCCGCACACCCAAGAGCGCGCGCCGTCCAGCCCCGCCTCTTTCTGCCTACATCTGACCAATCAGGAGTCAAGCCGCATGAGTCTCCCGCCCTTTTCTGCCCACCTCTGACAAATCGAGAGTGCAGCCGTGCCGGTGTCCCGCCCCTGCACGCTCTCCTCGGCGCGGGCCAGCCCAGTCGCTCTGCGCATGACCCCGCCGCCCCAGAACCTTCTGCTCGGCGGAGTGCAGTGCTGCCTCGAGCCTGAGGCGGGCGGGGGGCGTGAGCGAAAAGGTTGGCTGTGCCTAGGCAGGTCGCGAAACTGGCGGCCAGGGCACGTGGAAAACTCACCCTCTTCCTTTCTCACTGTCCGTCCTCCTACATCATTGTGGCCAGGGTTTAGGGTGGCGCCTGTGTCTCTGGCTAGTAAGGATTAGAGTTTAGTCTGTGGTTGGGCTGTCAGTTTAGATGAATAATAAACTTGGGTGTGACAAGATGTGTGAATTTAGGGGACAGTCTCTGAAGTTGCCCGGCGTGGTGGCGAACACCCTAATCCCAGCACTGGGGAAACTGAGACAAGAGGATCGCAGAGTTCAAAGTCAGCCTGAACTAGGTAGCAAAACCCTGTCTCAAAAAGAAAAAAAGAAATTATGACCTGTTAATATCAGTGGATATTTGAAGGATTCCACTAGCCACTTTCAAGCCCTCATAAATTCTTCTGAGTCTTCCGTCCTGTCCCCACCATCACCGCTGAAGTGACAGAAAGTTAAGTGTGTTCCCCCTTGATGGCCTTCATTTCTTTTGTGAAGAGTTAAGGAACAGGGGCATGTGGAAAATTTAAGAAAAATGGGAAAAATTTGAAGAAATGCAGAGATGTGAAGAGGAAAGGATTGAGATTTAAATTTACAAATGGCTCACAAATGGTGCACTCCTGTAATCTTCATTAATGGGTAGGCTAAGGCAAGAGGCTCTCAAATTCTTCAAACCACCCTGGACAACTTAATGAGATCTTGTCAGAAAAAGAAAGAAAAGAAAAGAAAAAAGAGAAGAAAAGAAAAAAGAGAGAAAGAGAAAAAGTAAAAGTTTGGGGATGCAATTCAGTGGTAGAGCACTCTCCTCCAAGCCTTGAGTTAAATCCCCAGTACAAAAAACGTACCATTTGTGGGGCTGGGGATTTAGCTCAGTGGCCTAAGTGCCTGCTTCACAAGTACAAGGTAGTGAGTTTGTTCCCCGGTACCCAAGAAAAAAAAAAAAAGTACCATTTGTACAGTTTTCTTCAGTGGTTATCTATAGCAAAGCCACTACAACAAATTTTCAAATATGAATGAGACCTCATATTATGTTAGACTTTGGCTCTAATTTCAGAGAATATTCACAATCAATTTTTAGGTATTAAATCTTCAGTTATTTTTAACGGACTTGCTGCATATTTAATGAAACATATCAGTAAAAGTATAACACCTGACATGACTGAAAGAAAAGGGACTGGATTTGGCCAGATATGTTTATCCCAATTAAAGTGCAAATTGTTTATGATTAGATCTGCTGCTTTCATTGTGCAAAATGTTTCCTGGTAGATTATTGTATACGCATCTGTTGTTAAACAACACCATGTTTTGAGGCACGATTCCACTATGTGGTCAGGCTGGTCTTCAACTCACTAAGTAGCCCACGCTGGCCTCAAACTCACACTGATTCTCCAGCCTCAGCCTCCTGAGTGCTGGGATTACAGGCATGCACTACCACACCTGGCTCAATTTTATTTTATTCTAGTTTCTTTTTTCAATTTTATTTTATTCTAGTTTCTTTTTTAGATATGTGTGCATAATACAGTCAACATTTTGCCCTTCAAGATGTCTTTTAAACTTGAAAATAAAGGCAAGAAGCCTTTCACTTGAAGGGCTTTTTTTTTTTCTTTTCCCTAAAATGGTGTAAGATACCAGGCATTCACAATTTAAAGGAGGAGAGGTTTGATTTGGTTCCTGGTTTTAGAGAATTCAGTTCAGGCCCAGCTAGCTCCAGGGCATTAACAGCACAGTGGAAGGGTGTGGCAAAAGAGAGCTGATTTGTGGCAGCCAGGGAACAGAGAAAAGTGAAGCTTGGAACAATAGTAACAGCCTACCAGGTCAGGCTCCCAGTGGCCAGCCCTCTCCTACCAGAAAGTACCAGATCTTTAAGGAACATTTTAGGTGTAAAGAAAAACATTAAGCCATTAAATAATAAAATGTTAAGATTGTTAAATCTGGGGACTGGTGGCATAGCTCAGGGATAAAGCACTTCCCTACCCTGTTTCAAAGTCCCAAGTTCAATTATGAGCCCTAAAAAAATACTGTTAAATTTATTTATTTATTTTTGAGGTAGAGTCTCACTTTGTAGTTCACTTTGGTCTGGAACTCGTGACAATTTTCCTGCCTCAGCCTCCTAAATGCTAGGATTACAGGTGTCTACCACCATGCCTTGTTAGTTTAACTTGCTTCTACCAACATTTTTCCTTTGGAAAAATTATATTAACATAATCATGTATACCAATAAAAATAGTATTTCAAAAATAAAACAGAGTCAGGCATGTATACCCTTGTAATCCCAGGACTCAGGAGACTGAGGCAGGAAGATTGTTGCAAGTTTGAGACTAGCCTAGGCTACAAAGTGAACTCAAGATCAGCCTGAAGCGCATAGTGAGACCCTGTCTCAAAAAGACAGTCAATCAATAAATAAATCAGACAAAGAAAGCTAAGGGCCTTTCTGTGCTTTGGGGAATTGTACCTCATGGGTAGGTCTTAAAAGCCTGTACTGCTTCCCAGTCCACATTAACCTGCACTCAACTGTCTTCTGTGAGGTCAAAGCCTGGGGCTTGTGTACTGTTGTCTCCCTACAGCCTGAAATAGGAACAGCTATGTGACAGATTCTGTTTTTGAATGAATTCATGACAGTAGCACAACACTGCTGTCTATATCCATCCTCTACTATGAAAGGGGAATTAATGAGATGAGAAATAATGAAGGGGTCAGGGGAGAAATCGTAGGTAATACCATAGGAATACATTTAACCCTCATTCTGGAATTGCATCTTTCTTGCCCATTTTGCAGAAGACAAGGAACTTAGGGCCAGTTGGCCACCGTTCCGGAATTTCCTCTGGAATGAGACAGAATTCCCTTGTTGAAGCTGAGATCACCTGGTCATAAAACAGTCCATTTTAAGAATGGGGAAACTGTAGACCAATAGAGAACTAAGTGACTTCTCACCTGCCCCTACCTCCAGTCCTTCAGCCCCACTGACCTGGAGCACTGCTTTTACGGTCAGTTTGTACAGCAAGGAAAACACCATTGCTTGCTGCTTAATGGCCATACCTGCCATACCTGTCCCTATCACATGGCGCAACCTAATCCCCGCACCCCCTGACAAGGAACTGCTGCGATGGAGAGAAAGTGAGGAAGGACAACCCAGTGCTCAGCAGGTGTATTCCTTACAAGGCAGTTGCTGGCTCCACACTAGTCTGATCTCTAATTTCTGGTTACAAGAGGATGAAAAGGATGAGAGAGCTGGGTGTGGTGGCTCACACCTGTAATCCCAGCATTTGGGAGGCTGAGGCAGGAGGATCATTGGGAGTTCGAGACTAGCCTGGGCTACAAAGTGAGCTCAAGGCCAGCCTGAACTGCATAGGAAGACCCTGTCTCAAAAAGACAAAAAAAAAAAAAAAAAAAAAAAAAAAAAAAAAAAAAAAAAAAAAAAAAAAAAAAAAAAAAAAAAAAAAAAAGAAAGAAAGAAAGAAAGAAAAGGACGAGAGGACAGATTCCTTGCCTCTCTTCCTCCTTTCTACCCTTGCCTCAGGTAAGGGAAGTAGAAACCAAGCATTAATGTTGAGATTTTTATCTCAGCATCTGACCTGTCCTCATCAGCAGCAATATGACTGTTTGGGAGCCTGCCCAAAACAGGAACTTGAAAGCTTGGAAACTTTTGGGGCTATGGCCCATACTTAACTTTGAATGCTTTTACCTTTACATCATTTCTGGATGATCTTAGATTCTGATGAGAGACAAATGACAGCTCTGCCAGGTACTGCTGAAGAAGGTCAGACTTGGTGGTGAGGCTGACTTCTTTCTCAAGTCACAGAGTTGAAAAGAAATGGAATCCAAGATCAGCACCTGCCAAGACCCAGCAAGAGAGCCTCAAGACCTTAATGCAACCATCAGAGACTCCTTTGTACCAGCCTGCTGTGCTCCAGCTGCTGGAGGCTTTGAACTCTGCCACCACGAAGAAACAAAGATTGAAGTGTCATCCTCACTGGCAGAGGCCAGGCCTCTCCCATGATTTCACAGGATTGAGCACAGATTGGTACTTTTTGGAAGCTAGGATTCTGAGGGTGTGATGATGTGTCCTGTAAGAATAGATTTACTAAGATGCTCTTTCCCAGAAGGGTTAAAGCATTGGAGGACTGTTACAGAATAGAAAGAAATGTTCCAGTCTAGCAAAATTGACCCAAGAAAAGCCTGGTGAGAGAGACAGCCTGGGAGAAGAGTGATCTGGTTACCCATTGCACAGACAGAGAGGAAAACCTGGCTCAGACTTGAAGTTTGGAGAGAGAGAACAGGATGCAGAGAGTGGAGGGGACCTTCTAGGGCAGGGGGAGAACCAGGGCTGATGTAGGCCCAGGGAGGAGACTCAGATTGGAGAGGAGTGTGAAGGCATGAAGGTAGGAGGGGAGTTGGTGAAGGGTCAAAGACTGGGGGACTGGGAAGCTCCAGAAGGTAAGTCAGGGAGGGCCCACAAGTGATGGGTACAGTTGCACCTGCCAGTTGCCACCTTGCCTGGGCCTCCACTGCTAAGAACTAGCCAAGTTGGTACTTTGCTGGAGAGCCCTAGGTACACCCCTCCCACCACCACTGAGTGAAGCCACCAATCTACATGGCTTGGGCCTTCAAACTATCTTTTCTACCAGCCCAAGCCCCACCATGGAAGGATAGGGGCATCCTGACCACCACATTCTCCAGGCCCCACCCTATTCCCCACTGGGAGTTGGGCTCCTCAGCTCTCCTCCTTGCCCTGTTTGGGACACCGGCTCACTGGTAGAGTGCATTCCTAGCAGGCTTGAAACCTCGGGTTTATTCCCAGAAGCATGGATGGGGTCGGGGGCAGGGATTAGGTTGAACTCAGTGGGCATGTTTCAGGACCTGAACTTGAGCATAAGCAGTCCTTAGTGAAGCTCTTTGAGCCCTGTAGTTCATCTGTAAAGTGGGGAACATGATATTAAATATGGTTATTGTTGTTATTTTTTGAGACAGGGTCTTGCTATGTAGTTCAGGCTGGCGCTGAACTCACTATGTAGTTCAGCCTGACCTCGAACTCACAGCACTCCTTGTACCTCAGAGGCCTCTCAATTGTTGTATGCCACCATGCCAGACCCAGCTGGTTGTTTTAAAGAAGAAATGTTGCAACGATTTATTGTGCACTGTAAGACCTTGGCTTTAAAAAAATCTTTTTTGTATTAGTACACATTTGCCATGCATAATGATTATGTTCATCCCGGGGAGTTAGTACATGTTTACACAACTTAATACTTTTTATGTCCCCTTTCCCTCCCTTCTCTCCCCCTCCCTCCATCTTTTGGTCCCCTTATTATTTGTAAATGATCTACCTCTGTGTTTTCTATTATCCATCTTTTATTTTGTTCTTTAATTTATTTCTCAATCGCTTCTTGGCCTTTTGGCTAAGATCAAGTGTATTTTATTTCTCATATATACATACTATGTGATGTTTAAGCTTGTGTGCCTGATTTATTTCACTTAACATTATGGTTTCTTTCTTTTTTTTTTTTTTTTGTACCGGGGATCGAACTCATGACCTTGCGAGATATGGTTTCAATATGCATCCATTTTCCTACAGATGACTCAAATTTGTCCTTCTTTATAGCAGAGCAAATAGTACAGCATTGTATATAAAAATCACATTTTCTTTATCTATGTGTTTAGACTATATCCAAGATTCACCTGTTAGGAGTTGTGCTGCTATGAACGTGGTATCTTTAACTCTTTCAGAAACATACCTGGAATGGGAATAGCTTGGTGAGAAATTTCAAGTTTTAGTTTTTTGAGAATTTTCCATACTGATTTCCATTGTTGTTGTACTAGTTTACATTCTCACAAAGAATGTAGAAGGGTTCCTTTTTCCTCAAAGCCTTGCCAGCATTTATTATTATTTGGTTTTTCTGTGATGGTCATTCTTTCTAGGGTTGGATGAAATCTCTGGCTTTTTTTAAATCAGTTTTTTTTTTCTTTTACAAGCTCAATGTTGGTTAAATTTGGATTTCTCTAATGGTCAGAAATATTGAACATTTTTTATGTATATATTGGCCATTTGTACTTCTTGTTCTGACAAGTGTCTGTTCATTTCAGTTTCTCATTTTTTGACTGTTTCGTTTTGGAAGGTCTAATTTTATTGAGTTCTTTATATATTCTAGATATTACTTCTTTGTCTGAGGAGTAGCTGGTAAATACTTTTTTCCCATTCTGTAGGGAATGTCTTTTCCCTCTGTTGGTTGCTTCCTTTGCTGTGCAGAAACTTTTTATTTGATATGATCCCATTTGCTGAGCTGTCTGTTATTTCTTGTGCAACTGAGGTTCTGTTCAGAAAGCCCATGTCCATGTGTGTGTCTTGAAGACATTTGCCTATTTTATCTTCTGTCAGATCATTTATTTTAATATTTAGATCTTTGACCCTTTTTTTTTTCTGAGACAAAGTCTCACTATATAGTTCAGGCTGTCCTTGAATTCACTGTGTAGTCCAGGCTGGCCTGAAACTCATGGGATCCTCCTGCCACAGCCTCCTGAGTGCTGAGATTACAGGCATGCACCATCATTTATATTTTACTTTAGTATGTGGTGAAAGATATGAGTCTAAATTCAGTCTTCTGCATGTGTATATCCTGTTTTCTCAACAGACTTGTTTTGTTTTTTGAGACAGGGTCTTGCTGTGTAGTCAGGCTGGCCTCAAACTCACGGAAATCCTTCTGTCTCAGCCTCCCAACTACTAGGATTACAGATCTGCAACACCATGCCTAGCAAACTTATTAATATTAATTAAATATGATCTAGAAATCCAGAGATCTAGGTTTTTCCTAGATGTTGAATGTAAGAGCTCATCCTTCTGTGTCCCCAGCATTTAGCAAAGTCTGCCATTTTTCAGTTGTGTAAACTGAGCCTTAGTTTTTCCACATATAACTGAGAATGAAGATATAACTGTGCTGGAGCTGGGGATTTAGCTCAGTGGCATAAGTGCCTGCCTTGCAAGCATGCAGTCATGAGTTGGATCCCCAGTACCGATTAAAAAAAGACCAAAAAAAAGTGTAAGATATAACTGTGCCATAAGAGTGTGTTGTAAGGTTTGAATGGGTTGTATATGTACAGTGCCTGGCAAAGGGCAAATACTATGTCAATATTAGCTATTAAATGCAATGCCTGTCCAAAATATAACACTCTGAAATGTTAGTGTTATTTTCTCATCTTGTCATTGGAAGTTCTCAATAATTAATTGAGGAGGGCTGGGGATATAGATCATTGGCACAGCACCTGCCTGGCAAGTGCAAGGTCCTGAGTTCAATTGCTGGTACCAAAAGAAAAAATTAATTGAGGAAAGAAAAAAGAAATGTCATTTATTAGCTGTGAAATCTTGAGCAGGTTTTAGTCCCCCTGAGCCTTTATTTACTCATCTGCAAGATAAAAATAATAATGAGACATGAGAAACATCTGACTCTCCTTTTCCTGTCTGGTCAGAGGTGAGTGAGGTTTGGCTAAGGGCTGTCATGTTCCTCTTCCTCTTCACATCCCTTCAGTCTCTCTTGCTCCTCTCCCACAAGGGACTGGGACAACTTGCTTCATTGTCCTCCTTTGTTACTCAGTAGCCATTGTCCTCCAGGGTTCCCACAGGGCTGTGGCTGGGCTCTAAGCCAGGATTTTTTTTTAAGAAGTGGGGAGGGAAACCAGCCTGACAGAGCTAAGATCAAGGACAGAGGGACCCAGGCCCATTTTTAACATCCCAGTCTCCCCAAACACCAATAAGCTGTGATGAGCACAACTACCCTCCCAAAGATTTCCTAGTTTGAGACTTGCCATTTTTCCTAGAGAGAGGATAACTGTCAGTCATATGGCTCAGCTGCCCACTCTTTGACTGAATCACAGTCTTGATGGCTGTAGCTATCCTGGAGCCCTGCACTCATTCGAACCAACCATTGGCCTGCACTTAAACCAATCAGTAGACCTATGTTTGAACCAATCACAGGCTTACACTTAAAACCCTTGCAGGCCTGAAGGTACTATATAAGCTCTCCCCCTTACTCTTCTCAGGATAGTCTAAAAAGGCTTCCTCCTAAGTACTGATGCCCCTGTGCTGCTGCACAGGGTCTGATGATCCTATAGACCTACTTGAGATTTATTTCTTGGGTAGTGCGGGCTTGGAAAGTCCTGTATGTCTACTCCTTAGCAGGGTGAACAGAACAGTTGTTTTAGAAGAAAGAGCAATAAGCACTAGGGGCTGTTAGCTCTGAAGAGCTCCACAGATCAGTGGCTGGCAGAACCTCCTAATACCTGACAAATTCACCTGACTCGAAGAGACCAGCCTCTGGTTATGTCAACTAACACCATGTAGCATTATTTGGCATCCTCAAGTGGCATCAAGGGCACTAATTGAGCTGTACTTTACCTATTTATGATTTTTATCAAAATTGAGCAAAAGAACCCTCAATTGATTGGCAACAATAATACATTCACTCAAAAAACTTTCACTTGGCACTTACTTTCTCTCTGAGATACAGAGAAGAATGACAAGATGTATGTTCATGGGTACAAAAGCACCCAGAACAAGCTGCAGCCTGAGAGCTCATCTGGCACAAGCAGATTACTGGGGTCTGACACACACTTACCTCTCATTCACAGAATGGTGAGTGAGTGGTCTTGATAGATGTTGGTACTGGCAAAGAACTCATGGACCACCCACATGAATAGGTTGAGGTCGTTGCTTGTGGCCTTGAAGATCACAGAGTGGCATGCTGAGCAGGACTGTTCTGTTGTTGAGTGGAATCAAGAGCTGCGAATCTGTTAAAATGCTCAGCATGTAATGGTGTCCCCAGCCTTCACAATGGAACTTGAGAGGAGTTGCTTACTCACCTGCCTCACATCCAAAGTTATTGAGTACTGTTAACCTGGAGAATAAGGGGAGGGGAGCACCACCTAAAAATGAGGTGCCACCTCATAGGTCCCTAGACCAGGATCCTTGAAGCCTTCATACGCTACAGAATATACATAAGTAGCCAAGCGTGGTGGCTCATGCCTGTAATCCCAGCACTTGGGAGGCTGAGGCAGGAGGATCATTGTGAGTTCGAGACCAGCCTGGGCTGCAAAGTGAGCTCAAGCCCAGCCTGAACTGCATAGCGAGACCCTGTCTCAAAAAGACAAAAAAAAAAAAAAAAACTACCCAGAATATACATAAGCAACCTACAATAAATTGCTGTGTGGAAGCATCTCTCTTCTCCCTCTAAAGCTTTGAGTTTCCATCAAAGAGGTGTCTGTCTATGCCTGATGAATGGATACAACAGGCCAGTGTCTTCAGGGTGTTGACTCTTCTGCCTGGATTAAAAGTAGATGGGTCGGCCAGGTAAACAAGCTGGGCCAGGTAGACAAGCTGCTACAGTCCAAGGTTTCATGTAACACCAACCTGCAAAATGTATAAATAAATGCACTGCTGCAGTGGTTAAGTGGTTCCTTTCTTCCCATTCAGAGAGAGGGTTCCACCTGACCTCAGCTCTCTGTATATTGTCTCTTATCTTTATTTCTCCATCCTCTCACCCTCCTTCCCCTTGGGAACTTTGAGAGCTACACAGGATGTGGCACCTTGGCAAATGATTATTTAAATAAATATAATAACTAAAGTTCACTGACCTTGTTTTGTTGCTAGACATAAAGCTGTTTATTAAAAAGAACACTAAAAGAGGGTTCTAGGGACATAGCTGTGGATTTTGCTGTTCCATGTTGAAACTGTAACTGTGTTTTATACTTAAGCAAGAGACACCATGAACTCCTGGGTGGCAGAACCAGAAATAATAGCAGACAACTAAAAGGAATAAAGACATCTCTTTTGCAGTGCTAAGGATTAAATCTAGGGCTTTGCACATGCTACACATGCATTCTACTGAGTTACATCCTCAACTTTTTTTTTTTTTATTTCGAGACAGAGTATTACCAAATTGCCCAGGCTGATGTACAACTTGCCATCCTCTTGCTTCAGCCCCAGTAGCTGTAATTACAGCCAAGTGTCATCATCCCTGGCATTGCTGTCATCTCTTTAGAGCAAAAATGTTTTCAGCTGAACCCAGGGAACCCCACAGTTTCCTTCAAGGGGTATGAAAGGCCCTATTTGTTAGGAGAAAGAGACCCAGCAGAGTACTCCTGGAACAACAGGGATTCAGACCCATAAGTCTCTCTCATCTGTGCTTCTCTCTCCCTCAAAGACCCAGTGATCCTGTTCAGAGAATGGGAATGGCTAGGGCGGGGAGGGACACTGCCAATACAGAAAGAATGAATGCCATGATATTGGCCATGTCTGACGCCAACTGCAGGATGACCCCTGATGATCCCGGTCAGGGCCTCTACTTCTATGCACATGTCCACCAGCCCTGTGGCAGAGCCTCTTGGGGTGGTCCTTGATCTTCTCTCAGTCTCCTCCCTCCTCACAACCCCCCACCAAACTGCCCAGAGATACAGAGCTGAGTCCCAGTAACAACTTTCCCACTCATTCCTGCTGGCCAGACAGGTCCCCTTCTTTTCTCCAGACCACCCAGCCTTCTCACCTGAGAGTGTAGGTGACAGATATGATATTGACTTCCTTAATGAAGAACCACAAGAGTGATGATAGCAAAGTCAAGAATGTTCCATTTGTCCTGGGAAGGAGTTGGACCAATCCTAGGGTGTCTGTCAGGTCCAATCCATTGGGCCATTCTTGAGTTTGCCCTCCCACAGCAAAAGGATAGGGGGTCAACGTCCTGCTTAGAGCAGGGCCAGTCAGCCATCATCCACTGTGGTCACTCCACAGTGACCACAAATATTGTCATCCCCCAAATATTCCACAAAACCTTTGTGTACTCGTTGTCCCATACTTGTCTCAACAGCCAATTACAGTCTCAGAGACTCACAGCGAAGATCTTCCCTCCTATATACATGGTAAGCCCCCCTTGGCAGATGAACTGCAGAAAATTGGCTTGTAGGTGTGTGGTGGTGCATGCATGCCTGTGACTCAGGAAGCTGAGGCAGGAGGATCACTGCAAGTTCAAGGCCAACCTGGGCTACGTAGTGAATTCAAGGCCAGTCTGAACTACATGGAAAGACCTTGTCTCAAAAAAAAAAAAAGAAAGAAAGAAGAAAAGAAGAAAACAAGAAAGCAAGCAAGGAAAGAAGAAAGGGAAGGAAAAGAAAGAAGGAAGGAAGGAAGAAGAAAGATTGTCAGGATCTAGTAAGTGACAAAAACAAAGTGCAGAACAGTGCACTTTGTGAATAGTATACTACTCTCAGGAAAGGGAGGACTAAAAATATCTATTTGCTTGTGTCTGTAAAAATAACCACCAGGAGGATAAACAAGTTACTATAAATATAAGATCACCTAGAGAGTCAGGGTGGGGGAAGGGGACAAGGAGATTAGAATGAAAGAAAGAATTCCGTGTTAACCTTTCAATATAGTTTTGAGAAATATGTATCTGTATTAAATATTCAAAAAAAAGTATTTTTTTTCTGAGACAGGGTCTCACTTTGTGGTTCAAGTTGGCTTTGAACTCACTAAGTAGCCCAGGCTGGCCTCAAACTCATGGTGATTCTCCTGTCTCAGCCTCTCAAGTGCTGGGATTACAGGTTTGTGCCACCTCATCCATGAACACTGTATTTTAATGGAAAAATGTTATTAAATTTTGGGGGCAGCTCAGTAAACACAAGTCATCCTGGTCTCTTGTACTCAGTCTGTGCCTACGCTTACACCAAGGGCACAAGTCTGCCTGTCTGCAGATCCATCCCTGTTATTCATTCAGTATTGAGCATCTACTGGGTGCTGTGCCCTGAACCATTTCCTGAGGATATGAAGTATCTGTGCTGCTGTGCTCCACAGACTATGCTGAAGGGGATGGAGAGGCTGTATTTTAACTCAGTATCTAGGTAGCAGTGTCATGGAACAACACCTTCCTGGCCTGGGAGAGATGGGAAGAGACCCCCAGCGAGAAGACATCCAGTGAGTCTGAAGTTGGAGTAAAGCAAAGCAAGAGTGCTTTATGACATATGAAAGTTATAGGAAATTCAAAGTCCAGTGCTCATGCAGAAAGTTTGAGTGGAATAGAGCCAGGCACAGTGGGCCATGCCTGTAGTCCCAGCTACTCTGGAGACTAAGGTAGGAGGATCACTTAGACCCTGGTGTTCAGGGCTGTTCTGGGCAACACAGTGAAATCTCATCTCAAAAAAGTCCCCACCCTCCTCTGGAAACAGTTGCATGGGAACATAGACGTGTCCAGTCTTGTGTGTGCCATGTGGCTGCTTTTGGGTGCCTGCAGAGTTGAGTAGTTGCATCAGAGACTGTGAAGCTTAAACATTTATTATCTGGGGCCTTTGTGCATGGAAAAAGTTGGCTGATGGTGGCTGAAGAACCCTATAAATCTCACTTCTCAAACACAGGTATGGGGCTGGGGATTTAACTCAGTGGCATAAGCGCCTGCCTTGCAAGTGCAAGGTCATGAGTTCGATCCCCGGTACCAAAAACAAACAAACAAACAAACAAAAAACCCCATGCAGGTATCAAGCTTAGTCTGACTGCAGAGTTTGGGGAGGCTAGAACAGGAATTGGAATTAGAATCCAGGGAGGGCACACTTCTGGGATAAGTTCTGTTCTGCCACATCACAGACATCACATAATCAATCTGTCTCTGTCTCTCTCTCTCTCTCTCTCTCTCTCTCTACACACACACACACACACACACACACACACACACACACACAGAGTTTGCGGGTAGGGACTGCATGGAGTAAGTCCCCCAAGGAAGAGTAGGGGCGAATGCAGGGAGGTCTCAGAATCTTACCTTCCAGAAAATCTAGAAGCCACTGCAGCAGTTGAGAGAAACCTCATCGATAAGGATCACACCCATGGTAGGGTGAACAGTTCAGTGTTTCCACATGGGAAACAGAGGAGACCAGAGATACAGAGGTGTCAGTAAACAGCTGAATGAGGCAGGGAGACAAGGTGTCCGCAAAAAAGGGGAGTCCTGTGTCCCTGCTGCTTTTTTTGTCCTTAGCATTCTTATACTTCCTTTAGGGCACACCTTGGGTGCACAGGTCACACATGCATTGTTTTTTTTCTTTTCTTTTCTTTTCTTTTTTGGTACCAGGGATCAGACTCATGACCTCGTGCTTGCCAGGGCAGGGGCTTATGTCACTAAGCTAAACCCCCGGCATGCGTTGTTTCTTGTGACTCTCAACAGTGATGCAAAGTCCCATTCCTATCTGTTGGATAGAGAATAGAGAGGGGCCTGTGTGCACAGCTGTTTGCTAAGGAGTGTTGTTTATCACAGACCTTTGCTCCTTATTTATTTATTTATTTATTGGTTCTGGGGATTGAACTCATGACCACTCACTTTACGCTGATGATCTAAATCCCTGGCCCTGCTCCTAATTTCTAAGGTAGGAGTGTTTGAGGAAACACGGTGGGGCAAGAGGTTGAATGGTTTTAGGATTGGGAAGAAAAGGCCTGATCTATGCAGCTGGAGGACACTAAGCCCCAGGGTCCTTTTCTGCTTGTCGTAACCATTCCTGATTTTCCATGGTCCCATCCACTCCTGTCACTTAAATTCCTGGTGTCTTTTCCCTTGTGGGCCCAGGCCAGGTACCCTGTGTGGATGACTAGGGTCTGTGCAAAACCCTTACTCCTGCTCAATCTCAGTCCTACTCTTTCAGCTTCTTTATAGCTGTGACCCAACTAACAACCTGTACCTCCTCATTCTATCCGAGTATCACCAAAGTCACCTTCCTTTCTTTATTCCAATAGCTGGCCAACAGACTCAGCGTCTTGAGGCTCACTGCTGTACGAGGGGGCCTTCTGCTTCTTCTACCCAGTTGGAGGTTAAAGTTTATGGCCTCCCTTCCTCTTCCAAATTCCCAAAGCACTGTCAGGGACCATGGCTGTCTGCCTAGAGGACAAGCTACCTGCTGGGCCTTGTGGAGACCTAAGTCCCAACATAAAACACCAGCCCCAGGCCAGGTGAGGTGATGCATTCATGAAATCCCAGCACTCAAAAGGCTGAGGCAAGAGAATCTCCATGAGTTTGAAACCAGCCTGGGCTCTGTAGTGGGTCAAAGGTCAGCCTGAACTGCATAGCAAAACTCTGTCTCAACAAAACAACAACGACAACAAATAGCAGCCCCAATGCTGTTGCCAAAGCCACAAACTTAATTCCTGCTATCCCTTTGTAGCTCTCCTGTGATGGATCAGGAAGGTTACTGGTTAACCTCCCAGAGAGATATATGCCCTTTTCGTACCCACTGCCACAGTCTTGGTCCCAGCATCTTTCACCTGCACCTCTTTTATCTGCAGCAGGGTCCCTCCTGGCCCATCTTTCCTTGGTCCATGCCTCTTCCCTTCAATGGTTCACACTGCAGATTTTCTAGACTACTTGTGATCTTCCCCCCCCCCACACAAACACACTATATTTATGAGACAGGGTCTCACTTTGTAGTCCAGGCTGCCTCGAATTCATGATTGTCCTGCCTCAGCTTCCTGAATGCTGGATTACAAGAATAAGCCATCACACCTTGCTTCCTCATTCTTTACTCTTATTGTGTCACCTTCCCCAGGAAACCTTCTCTGACCTTCCAGATGAGATTTATGTGCTGTGTTTGAACTCCCTTGTACCTTGATTCTCAGGTCTTTTTTTTTTTGGTGGTGGTGGTATTGAGGATTAAATCCAGGGTAATGGCACTGAACAATATCTCTGGCCCTTTAAATTTTTTTATTATTTTATTTTATTTTTTTGAGACTGGTTCTTGCTAAATCACCGAGCAGTCTGGAAACAAACTTGTAATCGTCCTGCCTCAGCTTCTTAGAGTATGCCACAAGACCCAGCTATACTCAGGTAATTTTTTTTTCCGACAGTTTTGCTATGGAGTTTAGGCTGGCCTTGAACTTGCAGCAATCCTCCTGCCTTGGCTCCTGAGTGCAGAGATTACAGGCATGTGTTACCATGCCTGGCCTACTCAGGCATTTATAATGGTGTATTTTTCTGTCTGAAATAGTAACAGGGTTTGTTGTGCTTTTACCTGGAAACTTGGCACTAAGCAGAGTCAGCACCTGGCCCAGAGTGAGTCTCCCTTAGGGACTATTAAGATTGATCCACCCTTCACGAGCTAACCATTGTCTGCCTCTGCTCACACTGTTCTGCCCATCTACAAATCCAGCACACTCTTCAAAGGTGGGCTCCATAGCTTCCTCCACCATGAAGTCTTCCTTAATCTTCTGATTCGTGGAAATTCAGAACTGACAGATCCTTGGAGAGCATCCAACCAAGCACACAGACAGACAAGGAGCTCATGGCGTGGGAGAAAAGTGTCTTGCCCCAGTTCCCCATTAGAGCCAAGAGGGGCAGAGGTCCGGCTGGCATCCCACGTGGTCACCAGCAGTCAGGCAGCATCAACTGGAAGGCTGGATGCTGCAGCAGCTCCCTGATGCACATGTGAGTGATGAACTCTTGTGTCCTGAGCATCCTGGGAGAGGGTGGAGACTTTCTTCAGGCAGGTGTCACCATGAATGGCCTCTGCCTGGGCATTTACTCTCAGCGACTCTAAGGGTTGCTGGGGGAGATCCTGGAATGTGGCATCAATGTAGTGTCATGGCTGGCTCCACAGCCCTCCTATCCTTACCTTTGTGCTTATGATGCTCTGGTGGCTGGTGAGCATTTGCCCCTCTGGCCACTGAAGGGCTGCTATGTGGTCCTCTGCAGGAGAGAGGAGCCAGCGCTCAGTGTGGCTGCTGTCTCTGGCCACCCCAGATGGTCATCTCAGTAGGGGAGACAGGCAGGGGCCACTTACCAGGATGACGAAATGTTTGACATAGTCTGTCCTTTGCGGCTACCAGGTTATTGCTGCTCTCTCCCCTCCCCTCCCTCAAAGCAAATTTGCTCAGGGCAGTTTTGGCCCCACAGAGGTGGCTGTGACCTCCAGCCTTCCTCATTCTATCAAGGCTATCCAGCCAGAGGAAAGCCTTCCCACTGCCCCCTCTGTCAACCATAAAGTGAGCCAGGGACACCTGCCAGCAAGGGGCTGCCGGGCCAGCCCAGCTGGGCTTGGAGCCAGAGGCTGATAGGAGTAAGCTGGGTGTCCTGTGTGGCTTGGATGGAGTCAGGGGACATGGTCCTATTCGGGATACAGAAGCTGGAGGTAAGGCTGAGCTGAGGAGAGATACTCTGTGCCAGCACCTTTCTTCCCCATAGGAGCTCCCACTTGCATCCTCCCCTTTCCTTCATCTACCTGTCCTCCCTCATATCTCGGGACCTCACCCCATGTCCTTGTTTCTCCATCTGCCTAATGAAAGTTTCCAACTTGTTCTCACTGGCGATAGGGCAGGGAAGCCCTCTGGCCTCCCAGGGCTGGGGAGAGATGGATGTCGCTTAGGAGCCTTCCTTAGCTGTGGACCACAGCCCTTCTCCCTGGCAGGCAGGAACTTCAGATGCTGCCATGGGTATGCAGGAGGTTTGTCACCCACCCTGGGGCCGAGAGCATTCACCCCAGCCCTACAGCCATTCCTTCCAGTCCTCTCTGGGAAGCAAGGTCCTGGCTCTAAAGTAGAGGCACACATAGATTCACTTCAGAGAAATGTACTTTATTCACTGGAAAAGTGCATCTCATATAAAAGAGACACCTGCCCAGGACCAATTTGAGGAAATGAGCAGTGCTGAGGGATGGTAGGGGACAGGTTGTGCCCCTAAGATCTGAGGACAGGGGCTTCTCAGGAAGGAGGGTGGCAAAAGCTCACTTCACCCCATTCCAGGGGAGACAGGAGCAGAAATGGCATTGGCACTATTTCCAGCCCTGAAAAGAACCTAAGGACAGGCTGCCCTAGATAGGTATATCAGAGGCTGGGGATGAGGAGGTCCTTGGGGTCAGGGGTTAGGAGTTAGGGTACCAGCCAGGGTCAGAGGTCAGGAGATTGGAGGTTGTTCTCTGTGGTCAAGGGGCAAAGATAGGGGGGCTCCTCAGGGTCAGAGGGCAGGGGCTGGGGGAACTGTTCGCTGAAGTCAGAGGTCAGGGCTTGGGAGCTGCCGTGAGTGTCAGCATGTGCTGCTCCACAGATCCCCAGGCACTCTGAGTACAGCTCCTGGTTCTGCTCTTTCCACCTGCGAAACTTCTCTGCAGTCAGCTCAGGGTCACCCAGCACTTCGTCCAGGGCCTGCAACTCCTGCATCTTTGCCTGCAAGGGGCACAGGAGGTAAGAAGCTATGATCACCCAAGGAGGGGGCACAGCCCCAGCCCCAGCCCCAAGCTAACGCCAGAGTCCTGCAGCTAGAACCCAGGACCTGGCCAGCCTGGCACAAGGAGAACCTGGTTGCACACTGAGCACAGACTGGAGCCTGCAGCCCAGAGCTGAACCTGCAATCTGGAGCTCAGGGCAGAGCCAAGAGCCAGTAACTGAAGCCCGAAACCCAGAGCTGGGACCCTTGCCACACCTGTCCCCAGCTGACCTTGAGCGTACTCTGTAATGCCCGCACACGGTGCACTCGCTCGTTGAGGTGGGGGTCTTGGTTGCGCCGCATGAAGGAGCTCCGCCACTGTTCCTGGGTCAGGGGCTGTGGCCGGCCCAGGAGGGACACGCCACCTTGCCTCAGCCCCAGAACCATTCCCTCCAGTGCTCCCTCACTGCTGTCTGTGGGGACAGGGAGCAGGATGAGGCTGTGCCCGCCACAGCCCCCAGTCCAGTGCCCACTCCCAGCTCCAGGGTAGCACCTGCTAGGGCAGCCAAGGAGGCCTTTGGGCTGTGCTGTGTCGAGGAGGCTGCGGGTGACATGTCTCCATGAAGTGCACTCCAAGTCTGCGCCGGGTTGGGCTGAGAGTGGGGAGAAGGAGAGGAGGGCACCAATCTGAACCCCTTGTCCATCTCTTCACCCCCACACTCCTATCCCAGAGCAGTCCCCTACTCACTGAGGCTGAGCGGGACCCAGCTTCCTCATCATGGTCTTCTGCTTCTGTTTCACTGTAGCAGTCTGGGGTGCAGAAAAGAAGTTGGGGGACACGGTAGAGGGCCTAAAGAGACCCAATTTCCCCTTCCCATTCCTGTGAGATACCTACCTTCCTCTCGAGCTGAGGGAGTCCGGCTTGGAGATTGGTACTTGGAAATGCAGGTGATGAGGTGGCGTACCCACCTGTGGAGACATGAACAAGGGCTCATACGTGGTAGGCAAGCACTCTGCCATTATGCTATATCCCTAGTACTTTTCATTTTTTGACACAGAGACTCTCTAAATTGCCCAGGCTGGACTTAAATTTGAGATCCTCCTGCCTCGGCCTCCTCAGTAGCTGGGATTATAGCAATGTACCACCATGCCCAGCTCAACTTCTTTTTCATCAGAGGCCTGGAATTTGATCCTAGCTCTCAAGCCCTCAGAGGTGGGGAGCTTTGTGGGAGTAGGGTAGGGGTAGTGGTACTCACATGCTCAGATCAGAGAGCGTATCAGCCGCAAAGACAAAGGGTTTGTATACATCATGTGTGAGCTGGAACACACTGCCAGGGAGCAGAAGGGCATCCCTCAGTCTCTTCCCAGCTGTGCCCATTCAGAGCCCAGAGTCCTGGCTGGACTAGGAGTCCCACTGCCTGCCATGCACCCACCCCAGCCACCACTCTTTTTTGCCCCATCACCCACCCCATCATACCCCAGGACTTAACTATTTTTTCTTTTGATCATGTGCACTTTCCAGACTATAGTTGGAGATATTGATGAGGCCCTGGGCCTTTTCATCCTGGGGGAGGGTGGGAAAAATCACAGCTTAGAGGCTGGGTACCCTCAGGGCCTGGTTAACTCCTTAGTTAGCTCTCAGGGTCCCAAGGGAAGTGGAGAGGAAAAAGGATTTGGGGGGCTGTAACCACAGCTCTCTGTTTCTGAGGCTTATGATAGGAGGCACCTCTGGGCCAGGAAAGGGAAACAAAGACATTCCAAGAAACAGCCAATGGCTGGGGATGCAGCTCAGTGGTAGAGCACCTGCCCAGCATGTATTAGGCCCTGTGTTCAATACTTAGTAAAGGAAGGAAGGAAGGATGGAAGGAAGGAGAGGTAGAGGGAAGGAGGAAGGGCCAAGGGAGAGAGGTAAAGCTAACCAAGAAGGCCAAGAAAGGGAGCCTGCTTATGTATTTGTTCCTTTTTCTTTTTTTTTTTCTTTCATACCGAGGAGAGAACTCACAACCTTGCTCTTGCAAGGCAGGCACTTCTGCTGAGCTACATCCCCAGCCCCTGCATTTGTTCCTTTGTAGAGACCCATGAAGCTGCTTCAGACCAATGAGTTGTACAAATGTCTTTTCTCTCCCTGGTTTTCTTTCCACTTTTCTCTGATTAACATCTAGGTATTGCTTTCTCAGAGAAGCTCCTGACTCTCCCATCTGGAAGGGACACCTCTGCTGGGCTCACACACATCTCTTAAGCTTTTTCTTCACCTTAACATGTGTCCTCCACATTGTCCTTGAGAATGTATTCATCCCTCTCCCCTGCCAGCCTCTATGCTCTGGAGGGACAAAAACTGTCCAACTATTTCCTGTGTTCTCAGTGTCCAGTTCAGAGCTGGGTTTATGTTGAATGAAAAAATGATCAATTGACTCATTATTAGGATGGACAGAATATCAGGAGGAGGACAGATGAATAGAATAAAAGTGACTTTTTCTATATTTTCTGTGATACCTTCTCCAAACTTCTTTTTTCAGGGGTACTGGGAACTCAAACCTAGAGCCTTATGTATACAAAACACACACTGTATTGCTGAACTATGACTTCAGCCCCTCCAAATTTGTTTGTTTTGACATTGTCTAGAGTGTCACTCTGTAGTCCAAGCTGGCCTCAAACTTGTTATGTAGGTTTGAACTTGTAATCCTCCTGCCTAAGCTTCTTGAGTGTTGGAATTACAGCTATGCACCACTATGCCCAGCTCGCCCCAAACATCTTTTACACACATAGGAACACATCCTTATTAATAGATGAGAACACTGAGGCCTTGGAAAGTCTGGGGCTCAACTCTGGGAGTAGAAGGTGGAGATGAGACAAGAATTAAATCTCTGAAGCAAATCACTTGCTACCTATGTGAGTGTGTGGGGGGTGTCTCACCTGGGGTTGGCGGTACCAGTATAGCATGTGTCCCTTGAGCACAAACCAGCAGCGGCGCCAACGTGGACCCATGAAGCCTCCAGGTGTCTTTCGCAGCAAGAGCCAGCCATCACAGTCTGGCCTGCCCAGCTCGCGGCATGACACCCGCCGGCGGCTCAACTTTGTCGCCACGCCTGCAGGAGCATAGAACAACTGGGGTAGTGAAAGACGGCAAAGCAGCCCTGCTCCCCAGACGTCCTGAGCATCACTAGAAATGTCTGAAACCACACTCTGGGCTCAGAATGTCATCCATGTCATGTCTGAGGCAAGGAGGACTCTCTGTTTCAGACATGAGTCAAGTGAAGATTAGGGGACCAGGCAAAATCACAGAGCTAATAAAAAGCCCCGGATGGAACCATGATCTGTCTGACCCAGAACAGAGGCATCTTCCCAACACAAAGAGTTGAGAAGTTGTCCAATAAGGGGACCTCCACCTGCTCAGGGCACTCATACCTTTGGATTTCTTCCGACCAACAGGTGGGTGCTGAAAGGAACATGCAGGGGTTAGAGAAGGTTTAGGTCCAGAGCTCGAGCTGCTCCTTGCTGATCCCCTGAGCTTACTTTGTCACGGCATTGTCCTGGGGACCCGGGAGTCTCTGCTATTTCTGCTGGAAATGTGGCTGGAGATGCAGAGGTGATGGGCAGGGGTTCGGGGTCAAAAGAGGTAGGGTCTGTCAAGGAGAGCAGTGAGGGGAAGGTCTATGAGCCCAGTCCCAGGCCTGAGCATCGGCTGTTCAGATACCTTGCTGGGGAAAAATCTGTTCCCTGCTGGGGCTTTGACACTACCTGTCCAAGCAGGGCTGGGAGCAGGATATGGGTCTGAAGTTGGGTCAAAGGCAAAGACTTCTTCAGATGGGACCCTGTGAAAAGCACACAGAGATGAGATAAGCTCATGGTCCCCTCCACTAATGAACCCCCAGGGCAGAGTGTGTTACCTGGGAGACACCAGGGCGACAGCCAGTGACAGGTTTCTCAGGTGAGGGGAATCCAGGGGTGTCTGGGAAACCATTAGAATAAAGACTATGGAGCTGACCAGCGAAGTCTGAAAGCAGGTAGGGGTGGGATGGGGGACTGGTTACCTGTGGAGGGGTTTCTGGCACTGGAATCTTCTTCAGCACTAAGCTGACCCCGGCAGGCTTCCGTAGCAGCTCCTTCACCATGTTCTCATGGGGCCAGCCCACCTGGGGGACAAGGACAGGGAATGGGGCAGAAACACTGGGCTGGTATCAAGCTGGCCAGGAGGCTTTGAGGCAACCCAGCAACACTCGCCCTTGCACTTGGAGCTCTCCCTGAGCGTTGTCCTGCTGCTTTACCTACACTGCCTCCAGGCAGACTCCATAAGCCCCTTTGCCACGGCTCTGAGGAGGAAGGTGAGAGGGCCTTTCGATGCGCAGCTGGCAAGGGTATGAGACTCTCACCTGAAAGCCAGTTCTGAATATCCTGGCAGGTAGTGTCCACAATCCTACTTTTGCTAAAGGGCAGCACTTTGGGCTGCCTTCTCTACCCACAAGCTCAGGCCTCACTTACCACCACCTGCTCATTGATCTGGACAACCTCATCTCCAGGCAGGATCTGCAGCTGGGAGTTGGTGGGGACCTGGTATGGGGGGAGGAGGGGACTCATGAAGTGAGCCCTTTGGGGCCTGGAACTGGTTGAATGGGCTCTAAGGATGGGTGGCTGAGAAGGGTGTGGGCTCTCACCTGGGTGCCCACGCAGGACACAAAGTGCAGGCAGTTGCTGGTGGTTTGGATTTGCAGGCCCTGCAGAGGCAGAGGCTACAGTCACTGAGGGCTTGGGGACAGCAGGGCCACTGGGTCTCAAGATTCTATAGTGGGTAGAGACAGGGATGGGGATAGAGCTGGCCCCAGGTTAGCACTGCCCCAACTTGCTGCATGACTTTGGGTTTGCCACATCTCTCTGGGCCTCCACTTCCTTCTCTGAAAAGGCCAGAGGGAAGTCAGGATCACTGATTTCTAAGATACCAGGTTCACAGACTTTCCTGAATGGAGAGAGAAAGGGCGGGATGGGGGCAAGGCTCGGGGCTCTGGATATCCTAGCCAGTCAAGATTAAAGCAATAAAGTTCATATCTTTTCCTCTTCCTCCTAACCTGACCCTGAGACCCTGCTAGGTCTATGTCACAAGGTTGGAATGTGCAACCTGAGACCATACTGGCATAGCCCCTCAGGACCAGGGAAAGTGCTACAGGGAGGTTCTCTGGGTTTCCTGTTTTTTGGACCTGGGAGTTCAAGCTAGAATTTTGTGCATGGTGGGCAAACAGTCTACCACTGAGCTACGCCCCCAGTCATTTTCAAAGTTTTCTGTTTGCTTTGCTTTTTTGAGATAGAATCTTATAATGTTGTCCATAGCAATGGATTATGTAGGGCCTTGAACTCACTATGTCTCCTTGGCTGGCCTCAAACTTGGGATCCTCTTGCCTTAGCTGCCAAGAGCTATATATTATAGATATATTATAGATATGGACCACCACATCTGGCAAAATGTGACATAAGTCCTTAAGTTTTTCAAATTTTTTGAGATGTCTCACTAAGTTGCACAGGTTGGCTTTGAATTTGTGCTCCTCTTGCCTCAGCCCCCTGAGAAACTAGGATTATAGGCATGCACTACCATAGCCAGCTGGACCTCCTTCCAGCTAGCAGTAAAGGATGCTGGAGACCCCAGACCAGTGATGGCAAACCTTTTAGTGACTGAGTGCCCAAACCACAACCCAAACCCACTGATTTATTGCAACATTCCAATACTGAAATTAAACCTGAACACTGAGGTTTTAGTTTAGAAAAAACAACTATTATCCAATGCTCAACTGGCAGGGCAAACTGGCTCGCGTGCTGGCAGAGAGGGCTCTGTATCTCTGCTGCAGCATGCATGCCATTGGTTTGCCACTGCTGCCCTACACCATATTCCAGGGTCCAAACAAGGCTGCCAAGGGGTCAGAAGGGAGGTGCAGATCAAGGCTCACCGAAGGATCATCCAGCTGCACCTGCTCTAGCACAGCCCTCTGCTCCAGCAGCTCCCCTGGGGTGCAGCTCAGGATGTTGTGACAGATTCCAGACACGTGGCTGCACTGGGGGAGGGGCAGGTTGTATGGCTAAGCCTGATACCACCCCCACCTTTCCCCCACCCCACTCTCCCTCCGCCCCCACTCACGATCCTCAGGACTTTGCTCTCCTTCTCAGCTTTTGGACAGTCCTGGAAGCAGAGGGAAAAGCAGGAGTTTCCCCTGAATAAGGGTAGGAGAGGGCTGCCTTTTCCTAAGAGCATGCGAAGGATACCCTCTTTCCCTCCCAACTTTACTGTAGGGCATCAGAGTTTCAACCTCAAGTTCTCATTCCTCTGACACCAGGACCCTAGGAGTCACCACACATGCGTGCCATCCCCCATCACCCCCTTTCTAGCTGGCAAATTTCTTGAGCTCCTGTGCCCCCATCGTCCCATACCAGCAGCAGGGCCTCTGCTCCTTCTGTGCTCCCTTGCTCCAGTCCTTGCACCTGACTCTGCTCTGATTCACAGGTTATAAAAAGCTCCTGCCTGGTCTAGCCTCCTAGGCACGGAATGAGCCTGGCCCTTGTCCTCCTACCTCTTGCAAAGCCTGGCTCAGCTCCCCACACAATGCCCCGATCTCCTGGCAGGCTGAGAAGTCATTTAATTGGGAGAAGAGGAACCTGGCAGGAGAAGCATGGCACAGTGGTTCAGGGACTGCAGTGCAGCACTCCAAGCCCAATTCTCACCTGAGACATGGGGACAAGGTTTGCCATGATGGGTTTTCCTTTGGTGCAAAGGAGATCACAATACATCTAAGAGTTTGACAGAGGACTTGGTTTTTCATGCTCCTGCAATATGCAGGCCCTGGTATAGGCAAAGGGAGACAGATGCTGAACAACAATCATATTAATAATTTAATTTCACCTGTCATGATTGTTGTAAAATGTAGAGCTCTGACAGTGGATAACAGGGGAGGCTTCCCTGTGGAGATGACATTTGAAGCGGGACCTACAGAACAAGTGGGACCTATAGGACAAGTGGCAGGGAAGCTTTTTGTTTTTTGGGTTTTTTGTTTGTTTGTTTGTTTGTTTGTTTGTTTTTGTCTTTTTGAGACAGAGTCTCACATGCAGTTCAGGCTGGCCTTGAGCTCACTTTGTAGCCCAGGCTGGTCTTGAACTCGCAACAATCCTCCTACCTCAGCCTCCTGCCTCAGCATCCTGAGTGCTGGGATTACAGGCGTGAGCCACCACGCCTGGCTTTTTAGGGAAGCTTTTTAATGTCTGTAGACAAGACTGTTGTGATTACAAACCCAGAGCAGATGGGGACCCAGGTGGCCCTGTAGACACAGTGACTCCTTTTACCTGCTCTGCCAAATCTTAGCAAGAGCCAAGTGTTGTTTTTCTCCCAGGCCCTGGAGGAGGCCAAGAGGAGAAGGGTCCGCTTACCAGTCACCCCAACCCAGGTACCTGTTGAGCCAGAAGAGGAGAGCACGGGCCTCACGCACCAGCTTCACAGCCGCACTGAGGACTTCGGCAGGGGTCTCAGAACCCTCCAGGCGTGCTTGGAATAAGCTCTGGAAGGTCTGGGTCCTCTCCAGCAGGGCCTCTGCCAGGCTCTGCAGGTTCTCTGTTTGTAGCCCAGTGCTCTGTGGCAGAATGAGACAGGTCACCTCTCTGGCAATAGCTAGCCTCCTCCGGGGACCCTCACCCAGGGTGGTGGGTGGTGGGTGGTGGATGCTGCCTCCAGTGTGGCCAGTGCTCACTCACCAGGGCCCGGAGCTGTTCCACCCCATCCAGAATGAGCTCCTGGTGGCCTACAGGCCACACTGTCAGAGCCTGCAGGCCTTGGGGGCACAGCTGGAGCAAGTACTTGCCAGGCAGCTCCCAGTCCTCAAAGGGATAGTCCTGCAGGGAATCGTCCAGGCCTGGAGGGACCGCAGGGGTCAGTGTGAGTGTGTGTGAGGGTGTCATGGCTTTTCAAGCCACGCCTTCACTCTTGTAGAGCCCTTTTCCCTTCCATGGGTTGGAGACCACACAGAGCAGTGGCTCTTGGTCCTCAGAGTAGCAGTGACAGCCACCTCACTGGGAAACTTGTTAGAAACTTGTTAGAATTCCCAGCCTTTGCCCCACAACTGCTGAAGCAGATGCCATTCAGGGTTGAGACCTAGAAGTTTGTGTTTCAACAAATCCTGCAGATGACTCTGATGTTCCCTTAAATCTGGGAACTAGGGAAATAGAAGTAACTGCAGGGCCTTTGGAGTCAGGCAGACCTGAGAGCTAGTACTTGAGCAAGTCACGTAATTGCTCTGTGCCTCAGTTTTCTTTACCCGTATGAGAGCAATAAAAGAAGTACATATTCCATGTACCTGTCTACCATGCTTATGGTAGACAGGTAATAAATAAAAGCCATTGTATTGTTACTGTGAACTCTACCATGACTTACATGGCTCTGCATGATTGGACCCCCACCCACCCGCGTGCTTTCCAGTGTCCCAACACAGCCCCTCCAGCTCCACACTCCAGATCCAGAGCACCAACCCCTTGCGGCCCTAGGGTGCCTCAGGTTCCCTGCATGTGCTATTTCTTCTGTCTGGACTGATAATCTAGCTCCTTCACATATTTTCACTCCCTTGCTGATGTTCCCACCGTCCCCTGAGCCTCCACACACTCCAGCACTTGACCAGTCTCTCCCACTTTATCCCAGTCCCTTAAAAGCTCAGACCTTAAATAACCATTTGTCTCTAGCCTCCAGCCTGTGCCTGGCACAAGGCAGACATTCAAAAATAAGAAAAATAATCTACTGAGTGCTTACTTGTGCTAGGTCAAGTTTTGTTTGTTTTTTGTTTTTTCCTTGCAATACTGGGGATTGAACCCAAAGGCCTTCAAATGGGCTACATCCTCAGGCCTTTTTATTTTTATTTGAGGTAGAGTCTCATCAAGGTGCTAAACTGCCCAGGCTGTACTCAAACTTCTATCTCCTGTCTCAGCCTTTCAGACTGCTGAGATTACAGGTGTGTGGTACTATGCATAGCATGGGCCACATTTTAAGGGTTTTTCACATATTAACACATGATCTTTGCAGTATTTCTAGTACATGGTGACTACCCTCATCACCATTAAACTAATAGGAAAACCAACTGGAATGCAGATGTGTTAGCTTGTGAGTTCCTGGAAGGAATTCTTCCCATTCCGAAGAAGGCTTTGTTGCTGGGGAGTGTGTGTGTGTGTGTGTGTATGTGTGTGTGTGTGTGTGTGAGAGAGAGAGAGAGAGAGAGAGAGAGAGAGAGAGATCAATAGCTCCCTCACTCCCTGGGGCACTAAGAGCACAGGATTGGGAGTTCATAAATGTGTTGCTTCCTGGCTCTTGGCTCTTTCCTTCCTAAGTTCAGTATAGGGCTGCCTCTTTCCCAGTGGACCCCAACACTGTCTTACATATCCTAGTCACAGCATGCCTGTCTCATTTCCTGCACTTCACAGAAACTGAGGCTTGTGGTCACAAAGCTAGTGAGTGTCTGCAGTTTATGCCTCCTGGCTGTTTTGGCTTTCTGGCCCTAGGAACGCCTCTCCCTGGGGCGGTGTCACCCCCTTCAGTCCGGGTGGGGCTTCGGCTAGTCTCACTGGCAGCTCAGACTGGGGAGAGGGGAAAATGACACCAGAGCTGGCCCCGTTCCAGGCCTGAGCAAATCAGTTTCAGCCTCTGTGTAGTTTCTGTTCTGAAAAGATAGGCTTAACAACAGACGCTGGGTCCTGGGGCACCGGGAAGATGAAGGAGATAAAGGTGTGGGAGGCAAAACACTGCCTTCCGTTTTCACTGACCGGCCTCATCTTCGGCACCCTGTGGCCTCTTAGGATGTGGGGTGATGGGGGAACCCAGGGCCTCCCTGGGCTCTCTGGGGTCATCGCGCCTATCTGCCCAGTACAGTATCTGATACATATCAGACGCCCTGTAAATACTTGGTGACTAACAGACTCCTCAGATTCTTTGTTTTCCTCTCCCGAGTTTCTGCCGCGGGACACCACACAGGCTCTCCTCACGCCACCGCTGCCCCTGCCCTACGTACCTCTCAGCCAGGCTGCCACCTTCCCGGGGGTCCAGGTCTCTACAGGTTCCATGCCGAGCTCTGTCCCCAGCGTTCAGCCGAGGGAGGAATTTCCGCTCCCAGAGCCCCGGTCCGGGGCGGGGCGGGGCGGGGCGGGGCCGCCACATACCTGGGCCTGGTAGTCTCCCAGGTGAGGCACTGCCACAGCCATTGGCCCACCGCCTGTCCACCTCCTGCCCCGCCCTCAGGCCTCTTAATGAGGCTTTGGCAGCTGGGCGCCCGGCCAGTCAGGCAGCGCCGTGGAGTGTGATTCTGAGGACCTCAGACAGCTGGCCTGAGATCCCGCCCCAAACTGGCCTCATAGTCCAGAGGGGCCCCTGATCCTGGGGCTCCGCCGCCGAAAGGGGCCACAAGGTAAGTGGTAAGCACAGTGGCAAAGCACAGGCCAAGCAGGGGCTAGGGGTCAGGCCCGTGACAGCTCTTGTTGGCAGACCAACCCTGGTCTGTGTGTCTCCGTCTGGAGTCCCTAAAAGACTTGAAAGACTCTACTTTTGAGGGCATTTACACAGTGTGTGAGTGAAAGGCTCTAAAACCTTTACAATTGGGAGTTTTAGCCCTTTTATTTCACATTTCAGCAGCCTAGTGAGGCTTATGGACTCTCTCAGAATAACACTATTAATTTATGTATTTTTTGAGATGTGATTTTGCTATGTTGCCATGGCTGGTCTCATTCCTGGGCTCAAGTGATCCTCCCATGCCCCATAGGGCTGGGGATTTAGCTCAGTGGCCTGGCAAGCACAAGGTCATGAGTTCAATCCCTGGTACAAAAACAAAAACCAAAACAACACCTCAGCTCAAGTATAACACTACGCCCTACTAGAATAACACTTTCTTCCTCTTCCTCTTTCTTCTTTTTTTTGAGACAGGGTCTCATTGTGCAGTTCAGGCTGGCCTTGAGCTCACTGTGTAGCTCAGGCTGGTCTTGAACTCACAATGATCCTCCTGCCTCAGCCTCCCAAGTGCTGGGATTACAGGCTAGAATAATGCTTTTTAAAAAGGGCAGCAGGGTGGGTAAAAGATGCCCTGACCACACTTTTCTAATGAAAATATGTACTTTAGCATAAAGATAGCCTAGTAACTGTGCTGAAAGAATATAGGTGACCATCTTTGTGTTCAACTAATTGTATGATGAAGGGCAAGGTGTACACACATGCATCAAAGTGTGAATGGGTGAATTTTACCTATGTTATGCACTGTTACATTTTTGTGTATTTTATTATTATTTGTGTGTGTATGTGTGTGTGTGTGGTGCCAGAGACCAAACCCAGGGTCTTGTGCATGTAAGGCAAGAGTTCTACCACTGAGCCACATCTCCACCCCTATAATTTGTTTTATTAAATGTTTTCTTTTGACTTTTCATGTAGGATTAGCCCAATTCAGCTCAACATCACATGAAAATCCACTTTGACAACTTTGACAGGAGGTTGAAACTCATCAGGTGACTTGGCTACCAATGAGGATCTGGATCATGTAAGTCAAAGAAGTTAGCAAGATACGACAGATAGAGAAGTCCAGAATGAAGACCTTAATTTAGATGAGGAGGAAAAATAATGTAAATAAATATTTGAGTAATCAAATGCTACAAAATGATCATGTATACCTGAACAATCCAACATTAGGACTAGGTTGGAAAATGTGATTAGGTTCTTGCCAGGAGTGAAACCTATGGAATGCCAACACTGCAATTCAATGCTGGAAACAGATGATATGCTACAAGATGTTTTGAAATACACTAATAGTAAAATACAAGTAAAACATTTTATATGCATCAATAGTAATACCCAAAAACATAATTATCATTTTATGTTCACTATGTAAACTAAAAGCCTTCATAAGCAGGACTTTATCATTCTAATCGTCAGAATCTAAAGGACTTATGGAGAAGTGATAAATGTGGTGTTGAGATTTTTAGAACAATACTGACATTCAAGAGATTTAGTTTCTTTCAAAACTGCCATGTTTAAGGACAAAAAGACCCACCAAGAAAGAAAAACCAGTGATCTGGCTTCTAGTTTTTCTGAAAATAGCTGATCATTTTTTGAAAGTTTCATTTTGAGCTTTCAAGCAACTTATACACTGTTTGAATACATGACAGTTGATGAACAATTTGCGTCATTTCATGATTGTTGAAAGTTTCGGCAATATATGCCAAATAAATCTTTTAAATATGGTCTAAAAATATATGCCCTGGTAGACTCAAAGACATTTTAACCTTGAATTTAGAAATTTATCCTAGAACTCAGGTACCAGTTCTTTATTTGTGCAGTAATAAACCATACAACATTGTAAACAGACTTGTTCCATCTATTCAGAAAGTAACCTGGTGTCACATTGGACAACTGGTTCACTAGTTACCCACTGATGTTACATTGGCTAAAAAAACACCAGTTGACCAGACAGAAACTATTCACAAGAACAAAATGGAGATTCCTTTAAAAAATGTTGCAAGTTCAGAGAAATGTACAATATTTGTATTTCAGGGCCAGGGATTTAGTTCAGCAGCATAACCACCTGCCTGCCAAGCATGAGGTCATGAGTTCAATTCCTGGTGCCAAAAAAACCCCCCAAAAAACAATATATATATATATTTGAGAAAGACATAACAAAACAAAGTAGTATCAATACAGTTAACATTATACCATGATCATAAGATTTTTTTGTTTTGTTTTGTTTTGAGACAGGCTCTCACTATGCTCACTATAGTTCAGGCTGGCCTTGAACTCACTATGTAGCTGTGGTGGATTGACAACTGGTGGTCAACGTGTAATACCCAGTTGAACTAAATCAACATGGTGTTGGGTGTGGAAGGCCCACTTGAAGATTGTTGCCAACAGCATGAAAAAGAACTGGAGGGGAAGATGGTGTGCTGTTGATTCTCCTGGAGAAGCATGTCGTATTGGTTTTCCTGATGTGAATTTGGCTGTTATCATCAGAGGAGCTCAAGGACTCAATGCTGAGGATAGCTATGGTTCAGTTGAGGGGACCTCTGGTCCTTACTTTGAGCATTGCTTCCTGGATCCAGAGAGAAAGATGTTGTGCTGCTGGCTTTCCTGATACGAACTCAGCTGTTATCAGAGGAACTTGGGACTTCCCCATTGCTGAGGATGGCTGTGGTTCTTCTGGAAGGAGCTCTGGTCCTTACCTTGAATGTCACTTCCTGGCTCCAGTACAGATCCCTCAGTCTGCTGGCACAGATTCTTCATCCCACCGGCATGGACTTTCTAGCTTCCACCACTGACCTTTGGACCTTCCCAGTGGAGACTCCCTGATGCAGACTTGCATGAGATGTTGTTGTGGGCTCTAGGCCTCCAGTTGAACTCATAGGGGACACTGTTACGGGCTGTAGATTGCCAGCTGGACTCATGCAGGATACTACCATGGGATCTAGGCCCTCAGCTGGATTCTATGGGTGCCTATTGTATAGACAGATTTCCTGCACTCTTTTGTATTTGACTCTCTGGATGACTGTTGTAAAATAATCCTATAAATTATGTGTTCTGTATTATACCTTTTCCCTTGAAAACCCTAACAACAACAGTAGCCTAGGCTGGCCTTGACTTGAAGTGGTCCTCCTGCTTCATGATGATAAAACTGATAGTGAAGCCAGGCATGGTGGTATATGCCTGTAGTCCCAGCACTTGGGAGACTGAACCAGGAAGATCCTGTGAATTCAAGGTCAGCCTGTGCTACATAGTGAGTTCAAGGCTAGCCTGGACTATATAGCAAGACCCTGTCTTCAAACAATCAAGATTGATAGTGAATCCTCAACGCAAATGAAGCCACAACAAAATGAAAGCCAGAGCAGATGTTGATGAGTTACGGAGCAACTACGACATCACTTGAAACACAAAGTATTGTCCAATAGTTGTTTTACTGGATCCTAAACCTGATAGTTTCATAGTTTGCAAAAAAAAAAACAAGCACAAAATATCGCAAAGAAATCTTGGATGATTAATGATATGTACCTGCACAAAGAACTCCACAAAAGAATTCTGGAGGAGACCAGTGAACAGACAGCTGAAATATCACAAGAACCTCCTAAGAAAACAGGAAGACCAGCAAGTTGTCAAGTATGTCCTACCAAAGAAGGCAGAAAAACAATACACAGATGGTGTCAGTGCAAGACTTGTGTATGGAATATACTGTTGTCATGTGTGAGGACTGTGTTAGGTGTTATAATAGAAGCAAAGATTATTTCTGTGGTAGTTTTTTTTGCATTTTCACTGTACTTCACATAAGAATTTATTTTTGCTGTTGTAAATTTTATTTATTTTGAGACAAGATCTCACTGTGTAGTTCAGGCTAGCCTTAAGTTCACTATGTAGCCCAGGCTGGCCTCAAACTCACAGTGATCCTCCTCCTGCCTTGGCTTCCCAACTGCTGGGATTATAGCCATGCACTACCTCATCCAATTGATATTTAGATCTTGTAAGCAATAAACAATTCATGTTGAAACTGTTGTTTATTCTAAACACTCATTATGTATTAAAACTTTAATATTTTATTTTATTGATATTTTATCTAAGTATATATTGTTTAATATAATAAAATTCATAAAATTAAAAAAATTAATCAATAGAAATAATAAAAAATGAACTGGGCATTATACACCCCATATAATGTGCCTTTCAAAAATTTACCACGAGGGCTGGGAGGTTAGCTCAGTGGCATAAGTGCCTGCTTTGCAAACTCGAGGTCATGAGTTTAATACCTGGCAACAACAACAAAAACAAAAAACAAAAACCCAAAAAAATTTACCATGAAGGCTGAGGCAGATCACCTGAATTAGTGTCTCAAAAAAAGTCAATCTGAACTAGTGTCTCAAAAAAAAAAAAAGCATAAAGCATAAAACACAACACTTACAATTACAAAAACAATTATTAACAAAATATTTAGGGCCAGGGATATAGCTCAGTGGCACAGCACCTGCCTGGCAAATGTGAGGTTCTGAGTTCAATTCCCAGTACTGGAAAAAAAAAAACCCAACATATAAAAGCTGGATGTAGTGGTGACCTATACCGGCAATCCCAACACTTAGGTGGCTGAGGCAGGAGATTTGCAAATTCAAGCCCAAATCTGGGCAATTTAGTGACTTAGTAAGACCCTATCTCAAAATGACAAAAAAAAGGTGTGGTGGCTCATGCCTGTAATCCCAGCACTTGGGAGGCTGAGGCAGGAGGATCTTGTGAGTTCGAGACTAGCCTGGGTTTCAAAGGGAGCTCAAGGCCTGCCTGAACTGCATAGAGAGACCCTGTCTGAAAAAAGTCAGAAAAAAAAAAAAAGACAAAAAATATCTGGATATTTGCACAGGATGAAGACCTTCATCTTCCCTAGGACCTTGAATCCCTAGAACCAGGGGCAGAGCAAGGGGAATTTTGAGACTAGCTTACACTAGATAGCAAGACCATGAGTTAAAAAACCAGACTGTGCTGGGCGCGGTGGCACACACCTCTAATCCCAGCACTCAGGAGCCTGAGTAGGAGAATAACTGTAAATTGAGCCCAGCCTGGGCTGCATAGTGAGCTCAAGGCCAGCATGGACTACAGAGTGAGACATCTCAAAAAACCAAAACCAAAACCAAAACCAAAACCCACACAAACACAAACTTGTGATTTAGTGACAGGTTTAATGCTAACAACCTCATTTTAGTGATATCTGTGCACTGTTGCAGAGCTTGAATAATACTGAGCTTCCAGGGTAGTCTCTGACTCATGTTCTTTCACATATTGACCAGCAAACAACTAGAGAAAGGGAAGCCTAGATCACCAGACAGATGGCAGAACCTTCACTTGGTCACTAAGCCTATATAGGCACAGAGGTACTGGGTCACAAGAGGGTCTGAAATGCAGTGGCATCTGGGCTGGTTCAGCAGTGGCTTCACAGCTGCCGTGATTTTGAATGTTATGAACATAAACATTTCAGTACTTGCAGTAATTACATTCAGTATGAAAATATCTATAATTGCTGTTAGTATGTGTGCAGTTCTGAGACTTGAACTCTTGGGGATACCAAGCTACAAGTTGTATCCCCAGCCCCCTCTCCCCCTTTAAGCAGGGTCTTGAACTCGCAATCTTCCTGGTTCAGCCTCCACAGCCGGGATTACAGCCATGTGCCACCATGTCTGGAAATATCTGTGATTTCTATTGGCGACAAAGCCAAAGACAATGCTATTTCAACCAATAAAGAAGGAAATGGTAGATTTTTGTTAGGGATTGCTGAAAAGCTTTTTCCCATTTAAGTTTACTTATCCCCTGAATTTTGAACCAGATTAAGAACCTTCATCTTAGAAAAATGTCTGGAATACATGAAGTATTCTTCATCATTGTCATCATCATTTCAGGCCAATGGACTCCCAGGTCCTTGGAATCAGATAGAATTAAGTTTTACACTCAGTTGCAGTGTGACCAAACCCAATTTCCCCATCTCTCTCAGAACCTAGTTGTCCCACTCAAAAAGGGTGATACCTATACCACAAAGCTTCAGGACTTCTAAGTACTTTGAATCTGTGATGTGGGGGTTATTAGACTCAAGTTATTGCTTTAATTTTGGAGGGAGAGACTTGGGAGGCCTTCCCAGAAGCTGCCTGTCTGTGTCACCTACTTGGGAATCTCTTCCAGTATCCCAATAACTAACCTTCAAAGCCACTCATTACCTTATCTGTAACCGAGATTCGCAGTCTCAATTTAATGGCCCCACAAATAGCTCACATAGTGAGTATGTGTTCATATTCATTGTCATCAATGAATAATTTCATATACAAATTGTGATCTCCAAGGCTGAGCATTCAAGACTTCATGAGTTTAAGGTCAACTTGGGCTACATAGCGAGTTCAAGTCTGCACTATACAGCAAGACCCTGACTTGAAAGAAAGAAAAAAAGAGAAAGGGAGAAATAAATTTCCAGTTTTTCTGGAACTTTGGCCAGCTCTGATGATCCCACCTCACCCTCATCTTGACATCAAACAGCAAGCTGCTTCCTTCAAGGCGACAAACTCCAGACCTCCAACTCCATAAGCCCTGCCTCCTTCATGTGAAATGGTAGACTTAAAATCTCCAACAGTTCTCTCACTTCTCTGGCTTTGTCCTTATACCCTGTACTGTCATTCTGCAATAATCCTGCTGCATTCTCCTTTACTATTTTTGCATCTTCCTATAATAGCCTTCCTGGGACATTCTGAGGAAGCCCTGTAAACTCTAATAGAGCCTTTACCATAGTGTTTTCATTAAATCCTGATTAAATTCTTATCCTGAGCTGGCACACATGCAGACATGAGAACCCAAGCCACTTGGCCCTCCCCAGCTCAGTCCTATGGAGAAGAAACCAACAATTCCCCACCATCTACTCCCTTAGGACTGAGGGCCTGACAACTTAACAATGCTGTGGTTACTCTGTGCCTCAGCTCTTGAGAGGGCCAGGAGGTTAAAGGCAAAAAGGTTTCATGAACATAGAAGTTCTGTGTATTTGCTGTAAAAATTTTGAAGGCCACAGCAGGTTATTAAATGAGAAGGAGATGTGCCATGTTTTGGGCATGCTTTTATCTTGCTTGCCAGTGGGGCCCACTACTTAGTTTTCTGTGTATTCTTCCATTCTCTATAAATGCAGATATTTTGAATACTATTCTAGAAATTGCATCTTTTATTCACCTCATGATAACCCCAAATGAAATTTCATGAAATATATTTAGAATAATGATCAGCACAGTTGACTATTTTAAAACATATTATAAGCATCTTAATCAGTATAGATAGATATCTTTTTATTATTGTCCCCAAACTGACAGTAGGAAAGCCCTTGCAGGGACTCCACCTTTGGGAAAGAGATGAAATGTGTCCTCCCTCAAAGTAGAAATGACTGATAAAGCCGGGTGTGGTGGCTCACGCCTGTAATCCCAGCACTCGGGAGGCTGAGGCAGGAGAGATCTCAAGGCCAGCCTGAACTGCATAGCAACACCCTGTCTCAAAAGGAAAAAAAAAAAAAGACGTGACTGATAGCAGGCATTGTGTTACACGCCTATAATCCTAGCACTCAGAAGGCTGAGACAGGAGGATCACCAAGAGTTCAAGGCCAGTCTGTGATACACAGTGAGTTCAAGGCCAGTCTGAAGTGCATATTGCATACTGCTGTCTCAAAGAAAAGGAAAGAAAAAAGAAAAGAGTAGAAGTATTGCTGATCTTATAGAAACCAAGTGGAAAAAGTACACTGCTGTTGAGAGGGAGGCTAGTGAAGTACCCTGTCCCTCCTTTGCTGAATGCTGATTGGTGGCATCCAATCATTTGAGCTAGGGATATGACATGGACTAGGGTGGAAGGAGGTCTGCCCAATACCTGGTCCATGCTGGGGACTCCTGAGGGCTGCCAGCCAAGGCTTCTCCTGCCTACCAGGCCTAGTCTCCCTGGTAGATGGGGGAGGTGCTGCTCAGGCCTGATGCTGATCTCTCCTGACAGCTGCTCCTAAGGCTAGCAGGACAGCAGGCGGTGGGGGGTGGGGTAACTAGATTTAAAGATTCAGCTGCCCCGCCCCTTGCCAGACCTGAGCAGACCTGCATGGGTGAGCATCCTCTGGGGCCAGGGACCCCGTACCCTCCACTTCTTGGTACCATCAATACCACTGTTCTTCAAATCTGCTTCTATCCCACAGGTCACCTGGCAGACTAGTCCCCCAACCATGCGATTTAGACGCCTGACCCCTGGCTACTTCCGGGTACTACAGGTAAGTACTCCTAACTGGTATGGCTTCTAGCATTGCTGATCTCTTCTCCCCCTATCATTGCTGGACTGACACCCCTAACAGCCAGAATGTCACGTTCACTGCCGCCTGACTAGCCAAGGCCCAAATGGGCAGTGAAGCGAAAGGGATTGGGGTGGAATCTCCCTGGGGCAGCAATGGTGTCCCTATCTCCTTTGCCAGATGTACCTTCTCAGTTCCTGCTTGCCTAGAAGTCTCAGCTAGCCCCTCAAATGTGTCTTTGGTGCACCCCTACTAGATGCAGGTGGCTGGGAAGCTGAAGGCAGAGCCCCGGAGTCCGCTGGATGGGGTTGTGGCTACACTGCTGGCTGTTCTCGGGCTGGGCGGCTCCTGTTATTCTGTGTGGAAGATGGTGGGGCAGCAGCCACCATCACAGGCTCCATGATGAAACAGACAGCCTCTCATTTGGGCTCTTGAGGTACGTGATTCAGGGGTGGGGGCTGCAATCTCAGAAATCCACTTTTTTCCTAGAGATCAGTCCATGCCCTTATTAAAAGCAGAACAGAATAAATGCAATCCTACTTCCCTACTTCACACTGCACCTGAGCTCCAGTTCAGTTGCTAAGACCCAGGAAAGAAGGCCAGAATGTAGGTTCCAAAGGTGGGTCAAATAGGAAGTAGATAGGCATCCTAGTCCTAGTCCCTGTACACAGAAAGTAGCAGAGAAACCCCTATGGCAAGGTTTTGTGGTTGAGATCTGGAAGTTACAGTCAGGTAAGCCCTCTTTTCTAGTTCCTTTATTGGGAGGAAGACAGCCAGAAGGGGCTATCTACTCACGAAACCCAGGGTCCCAGACGGTTTGCTTCTCTCTCTTCCAACCTAGTCCTTGTACCACTGTCCACGGGAAGCCCTCTGCCTTGCATACTCAGGCCATGTCAGGTAGACGTGTCCATCTCAGGAACCTCAGTGGACACTTCCGTAGGCACTGCCAGCCGCTGGGGGGGCACATAGGAGCCCATGCCGGCTGCCCTCTCCGCCTCTTCCTGGCTGTAGGGTTCGATGGTCAGCTGCTTCAGCCTGGGAGAAAGGAGTTGGGAGCTGACCGGATACAAACCCTGACTGCCCAGCACCCATTCATCAATCCTCTCCTTACTCCATACCTTTTCTTGTGGTCTTTGGATCGGAAATGGGTCTTCAGATTGGCGGAATCGATGAAGTACCTCCTGAGAAGAGAAAAGAGGTGATGTCTTTCAGGTATGCCTATCTTCCTAAGCCTAGCTTGTTCCCTGGACTCCCGGCCTGAAGGGACGGGAGGCAGGCTGACCCAAGGGCCCCAAGAATGCAGACCCTCCTCCGCTCGGGGCTTGGCTCAGCCGGGACTCACGCGCAGGCCAGACAGCGATGCAGGCCGCCCCCCGGCAAGTCAGGGTCGGGCTCGGCGTTGGGGTCGGGCTTGGGCCGTGTGGGATCTTGGGGCCGTAGCTCCCGGTGAATCTCATCCAGGTCCGGCCGTCGCCGTTTGGCCTTCATCTGGCGGGCTAAGGAATGCGCTCGGTGCGCACCTGTACATCGGGAGCGACCCATGGCCACTGACAGCAAGGCCAAGGGGCCGAGAGCAGCGAGGGACCACACGTGCTTGACACTTCCGGAACGCTCATTGAAGTCATAAGCCGCCCAGGGGCGAAGCAGGATCGACCCGACCGCCTCTGATGACGTCACCCGCAAGGCCCGCTGCTTGAGCGCCCCCAAGCGGCCATGGACGTTATTGACGGGACTCGTGTCGCAGCTAGAGGAAACTTGCTCACACCTGGGGCGAAGCCCTAGTTTTCTGCCTCGGGTGTGGCGTGTGCCTGGGAGGCTTGGGACTTGTTCTGCACCTCTGCCCACCTCCAGGGGGCTCTGACATTCCTTCCTAGTTTCCATACCTTAAGACTCTGTGATGGGGGTGAGATGCTGTAGCCACCTCTCAAAGGCACAGATAATGCCTGTGATTTAAATAAATTAATAAATGATTAGGGTAAGTTTGGGGTCCTCACCCCGGAAGAGCTTTGAAAGATATCTCCAGCCCCTGACAAATCCTTTACTATTTCTCATGGTTCCGTTATTTCTTCCCTTGCGTCTCTTTTCTCCATTTGCCCCCCCAAATCCAGAGGGAGGGAGTTTCCTGCCCAGATGTCCCAGCATTCTGGAGCTGTCAGGTAAGAGGGAGGGTTCAGCTTGTTTGGTAAGAAGCGGTGCCCTAAAGCCGGACATGGTGGACACCTGTAATCCCAGTACTTAGGAGGTTGAGGCAGGAGAATCACAGATAGTTTGAGGCCTGCCTGGGCTACATAGTGAGTTCAAGGGCAGCCTGAACTTCATAGTGAGACCCTCTCACAAAAGAAACAAACAACCACAACAAAACAGAGTTACCCTAGAAGCAAAGCCTTATTTTTGCTCTCAGAAAGGAGCCCGGAAAACACCCAGAGGAGAGAAACTGAGCACGCCTCCCACAGGAGGGCTGGCAGCAAGGGCAGACATACAGCCTAGGTGTTGTATGCTGAGTGCAGAGATGGCCTGGGGCTTCCCAGTCTGGCCAGAGCCAGTTCCACTGGAATGGGCTGAAGAGCTCAGCAATAATTCAGAGGCTCCAGTTCTTTGGAACATGTTGCCAGGGAACAGGGAGACAGGCACATGCATCCCCAGGGAGAGGACTAAGCATCTAGGGCAGACAAAGCAGTGAAATGTAAACCCAGGGTGCTGACCAGGGGCCTAGGGAATTTCCCACTCTGGTTCTAGGAGCCTGAGAGGGGACATATGGTGGGGTCCTGCCCAGAGCATGATTGGAGTGACTAAAGTCAGAGGTTGCCAGGGTGGGTCCTAACCCAAGGATTTGGTGAATGCAAGATTTCTCTGGAGCCATTTGAAGACTTGACAAACTCAAGTATTCCTAGGCCTAGGAAGGTAGCCTCTCCAGAGAGATGTCTTCATTATTCTTGGCCAATATAGGTCAAGACAAGGGATGGAGGCAGCAGACGCCTCCCCCTACCTCAGGCTCCTTTGGATCAGGTTCACCTGCTAGGCACTGTGCTAGCTTTGGAAGTTGGTGCATCTTTAATGAAGTCACTCAATACCTGGGACAAGCTTTTGACTCCACCAAGTTCTTGAAGCCAGACCTACTGGTACCCACGGAGCCACCAACTTTCTTGCTTGGGTCTCAGGTCTCTTTCTCCTTCAGCTATGAACCAGGCCTTCTGGAAAACCTACAAGTCCAAAGTGCTACAGACCCTGAGTGGGGAATCTGAGGAGGACCTGGCAGAGGAGGTGGGTACCCTCTATGCCTGCCAGCTGGGGCATGGGAAGAGGGAGAGCAGCAATGAGAGGTACAAAGAGGGGCCAGGGACAAGCTCTGAAAGAGGAGGAGGCACATTTGTGCAGAAGTCCTGCACAGTCAAGGGTTGCAAACAGCAGGATGCAGTATCTGAGAGCCACGATGCTTGAAAAAACTGAAGAGGAAGAGAAGAGTGACCACTGAGAGGTCCTGAGAGAAGTAACTACTGTTTCTGTGGGTCTCAAGGGCTGCCACAGAACAGATTCTTCTGGGACCAGTAGGTGGTAGCCTCATGGGGTACACTTAGCTGGACCCAACTTTCTAATGGCAGTGTTGAGCCAAGTGGGATGGCTTGCCTTAAGAGATAGTTCTTTGTTTTTTGTCTTTTTGAGACAGGGTCTCTCTGTGCATTTCAGGTTGGCTTTAAGCTCACTTTGTAGCCCAGGCTGGTTTTGAAGTTGCAAGGATCCTCCTACCTCAGCCTCTGGAGTGCTGGGATTACGGGTGTGCACCACCATACCCAGCTGCCTTGACAAATAGTGAGCTCCCTGTTTCTGGAGTTAGAGAAGGAGCACCTGGTATGCAGAGGGCCATTTTAGCAGCTTCATGTGAAGCTATATTTAAACTATGCTTTACTCTGATTTTTAAACAATTAAACAAACAAGGGTCTGGAATATAGCTCAGTGGCACAGCACCTGTCTGGCAAGTGCGAGGTCATGAGTTTGATTCCTGGTACCAAACAAACAACAGGAGTGGTGGCATGTGCCTGTGATCCCAGCTGCTTGGGAGATTGAGGCAGGAGGGTTGCTTGAGCCCAAAATTTCTTTTTCTTTTATTTCTTTCCCACCAAAGTAAAACCAATGTAGACAACACAGTAAGACCTAATCTAAAAAAGAAATGAGGGTTGGGGATATAGCTCAGTGGCACAGCATCTGCCTGGCAAATGCAAGGTCATGAGTTTGATTCCTGGTACAAAAGAAGAAAAGAAAGAAACCAAAAAGGCTCTGAAACTAAAAACAGTCTTATGTCTAAAGGCTGTGATAAACAGAAGTCATGCAATTAGATGTGGCAAGGACAAGAACTAGTGCTCTGCATGTGTAAACAAGTTGGTGTCCAAAGCCGGGCTGGTGTAGAAGTGTTGTGAGGTTGGCATCTGGGTAGAATCCTCAGAGAAGGTAGATGTGCAGGTATGAGCGGAGTCTAGGTACTTTTATGGGTTCGCATTTGGGGGCAGGAATCTGCCTGCATGCTCTGGTATGGCATTTATAGGTGTCACTTGTATGGTATGTGCATTTGGGTGTCTGTAAATGGGTGGAGAGATTTTGTGTGCCATGAATGAGCCTCTGTGCAGCTACATGCAGTTGTGTAAAGTTGTGTAAGTGCATAAGTGTGAATATATAACTGCATGGGTGTCCTTGTAAAGGGGCAAACTTCACATCTGTGTTCAAGTGAAGAGTTGTGGCCATGTGAAGGGATGCTCTTATACAAGTGTGGGTCCACAGCAGTGGGCAACCTTGTCCACGTTTTGGATGTGTCTGTCAGAAGGCAGGTTTGTGTGCTCTAGGGACCTGCAGGGATTTCTCCTATAGGTCTGTGTATTCGAGTGGTGGCTTTGTGCAGAGGCACATCTGAGTGATCCCCATGTGCCTTGTGGAAGTGTGAGAAGTCCAGGTATGTGCTTATTTTACGGGACACAGGGTGCCTGGTCTGTATCTGCTTAGCAGTGGGGGAGTGAGGCCTCACTTCTCCAGGGCTTCTCTCAATGTGGGGTGGTGGTCTTGTGTCCCAGAGGGAGAACCCAGCATTAGTGGCATCTGAGACAGCAGAACCCACTGAAGAGGCCTTCAATCCCATGTCACAACTGGCCCGCCGGGTGAGTTCCTTTTCCTTTTCCCATCCTAAGCCAGGGAAAACCAGCAGAAGCTGGTGGGGAGCCCAGGCAGGCTGTGCTGTGGTCTTCCCTGACTCCCAGTCCCTCTCTCCCAGGTCCAGGGGGTTGGGGTGAAAGGCTGGCTGACCATGTCATCTCTGTTTAACAAAGAAGATGAGGACAAACTGCTGCCGCCGGAGCCCTGTGTGGACCAGTATGTGTGTGTATTTAGGGGGTGGTTTAGGGTGGCATCTGGGGTCCCTCTTTGACCTCTCTCTGGTCAGTTCTTTCAGGTCTGTTAATCTTTCTCACCACAGAGAATCAGGCCTGCCCATCCATTTCTCTCAGCAGGGCAGAGCCACATTGGTATCTTGGATATTAAATTAGATCTGCCAGGGAATATACCAGCTGTTGGGATTTGGGTGCTGGAAGGTGTTTATGGGCTGTCTTGCACACTAGGAGGGCCATGTTTCTAGAATCCAGCCACAGAGGAGAAGACCTTCAAGTGTTTGCAAATTCCTGGGCCCTCCTTCAAAGATTGGAACTCACTAGGTGTAGACAGAACCCGAGGATCCCAGAAAACCCTGAGGCACACTAGGTCGGGAACCACTGTTTCATTTTTATTTACTCATGTATTTGTTTTTTTGGGCCAGGGTCTCGCTATGTAGTCCAGGCTAGCCTAGAACTCTCCGCGATCCTTAGCAGTCTTTAATTCTGAGAGCAGAGGGTGGGGCTCAAGACCTCATTCTACCCCCTGGTTCTACCTCTGTTACACATTCCATATCTACCCTTCCCTCCAGCCTGGTCATACCCCCTCATACCATTTCTTTCTGCCCAGGACCCCCCACCCCACCCATCCATCTCCTCTGCCCCCGGCTTTTCTTCCCACCCCCATATTCCTCCTTTCTCCCTCCTAGGTCCCAAGATGTCCCAGACCTGAGATTCCAGCTTCAAACCTCCTACCCCTCCATGACTGCCCTTCCTTTCCATCTCCCACCTACCACCCCAAGTCTACCTTCCTTCATCTTCTGATCTAGGATTTTCTCTTCAGAGTCGCCCCATTGGTTTTCCTCTCACGTCCTTACTTCCCTCTATCCAAGGACTGGATCCCTTCCCACCTTCGTCTCTTTTCCTTCCAGTAGGATCTAAAGGAGCCCACCCCACCCGGTGCTGGGCTCCCACTAGTCCAGCCCCAAACTTCGGCCCCGCCCCTCGCAGGGCGCCTCCCCCTGCTTCCCAGACTCTGTGCCTCGGGCTGCCCGGCGCTGGCCTCGCCCCTCAGCCTCGGGATCCCTCTCTAATCCCCCAGCTTCTCTCCCGGGAGATCCCGGTCCCAGCTCCCCAGACCCGTACCATGTTTGACCCCGCCCCACCTCTGCCATCTTTCCCAGAGCTCTGAACCCTCCCTTTGCCTCCAGGCTCTGACCTCGCCCTGACTCTCCCAGCTCCGCTGCGGTCCATTGTCCCCGCCTCCAGTTGTCCTTTGTCCTTTCCCCGACTCTCCAGCAGGACCGCTGACCCCGCCCCTCTCCCGCAGCCCGCTGGCGGCGCGGCCCCTCTCGCAGGCGGCGGCGGAGGCGGAACCGCGTGGCCAGGGATTCTGGGACGCGTTCGCCAGCAGATGGCAGCAGCAGCAAGCGGCGGCGGCGTCCATGCTGCGCGGCGCCGAGCCCAGCAGGGACCCGGATCCCGAACCCAGGGACGAGGCCGCCCAGGAGGCCGTCGAGCACCCCGAGCCGAGGGAAGCGGACCCCGCGTCCGGCTTCAAGTGGGGCTTCCTCACCCACAAACTGGCCGAGATGAGGGTGAAGGCCGCGCCCAAGGGCGACTAGCAGGCAGGCCGAACTGGAACTCGCCCTTCCCCACCCCGTATAAAAAGTACCCCTGGCCCAATACCTCATGTGTCAGCGTGGTTTCATTCTGACAGTGGCAAAAACAGCTTTGGGGTAGGCGCTCCCAGCGCAGTCTTTTTGGAGAGGTCGTTCTTTATTCCCTCCCCTACGAACGTGCAGTGACCAGAGACAGCCTAGGTATCAGGATGGATGCTGTTAGGTTTAAGGCACAACTTCCTAGAAAGCAGAGGGTACCTAGAGGACAGGCTTCAACGTCCTGTCCAGCTTTGTTTAGTTGAACAAAACGTTACAGGCGGGCCTACTGCCTGCGTGGTCCTTGCGTTATGGACGGGCCACAGCCAAAACAGAACGCAGCATTAGCAGGTGCCACAGAATGTGACGCATTCGACACGAAAATAGGGGTGCTGATGTTAAGTCAGGAGGTGAGGTGGACTGGGAATCCGGGAAGGCTTCCTGAAGAATATGTGATCCTAGAAGGGGGAGTGGAGAGAAAGGGAAGGGAATCTGGGCCGAAGGAGGAGAGGTGCGGAATTGTGAAGAAAACAGGCGACTTTATGATCCTCGAAGGAAAAGGGAGACAGTTGCAAGATGGGAGGTTTCCAGCTGGAAAAAGCCTGGATCTTTCTTTTAGTGACCTTATCAATCCTTCATATCTACTGACCACAAGGGAGCAGCAAAGCTCGGAAATAGGAGCCATTTAGAGGCCGGTGGACCCCGGATTTCTGGGGGCAGACCCTTCCCTAGGTATCTCCAAACGCTCCATTCTCAGTTTTCGGGTCCAGTTTGGATCGACCTGATGGTCAGCGGCAGAAAAGATGACAGTAGTGTTAGTACTAAATTCGTAGTAGTCAAAGCAGCCATTCTTTATTGAGCACTTTGTATATTCCAGGCACACAGCCACGTGCATTACAATAATTTCAAGACATTTTAGTTATCTACTACCCTGTCCCCTCTTTAATAACCGAGGGCTGCAGCTTTGGTCCAGAGAGGCTGAGTAGTTGCCCAGGGTTTCAGCCTGAAACCCACACTCCAAACCCACACCCCTCACCGCCCCCTTCCTCAACACCTGCTCCCAGATCCAAACTCAAGACCCATTTAAATAACGTTCTAGCTTTATTCAGTAGGTTTGCGCATCTCTCTCTTTAAATCATCGTTCCCCAGACCCAGTCCCAGACCCAGACCCAGACCCAGTCTCCTCCGCAGGGGTCACGAGGCCGCTCCGTCCCTCTCCACCGCCAGCACTGGGAGGGACTTGGGGTTCATTGTGTCCTACCTTCCCAAGGTTCCGAGAGGGCAACGGAGACCCCGAGGAAGGGCTTCCCCAGATCGCCGTGCGCGCGTTCCAGCCCCGCGCCCGAGCGACCCCGGAGCCGCCTCCCGAGCGGCGGCGGCGGCGGTCACACCTCGGACTCGCGCGGCGGGCCGCGGGCGCGCTGGCAGCCGTACAGCCACTGGATGACGCGCGCGTTGCGCTCCACCACCGACACCGAGGGGCGCTCGTCCCGGGCAGAGCCAGCCGCCTCCGAGCCGCCGCCCGCGCCGGCCGCACACTCCGGGCTGCCCGCGCCCCCCTCGCTGGATGTCCAGTCGCTGGTGTCCCCGGAGCCAGGTGGCGGCGAAGTCCCCGCCTTGGGGCTGGCGTCGGCGCCCCAACTCTGCGGAGAGAAGCGCTCGGCGCCCAGCACCTCCACCAGCGCGCGCTCCAGGCCGCAGTAGTTGAAGAAACGCTCCTTCTCGGACAGAGGCAGCGAACACGTGGGGCACAGCGGCCGTTTCCCCGCAGTCTCCGGGACATCTTGGGGCACCGCCCAAGCCCCAGGAGCTGCAGGTAGCTCTGTTGGGCCCGGGCTGCTCGGGGCCGCGTCCCGGGAGGCGCCGAGAAAGAGGCGGCGCACCAGCCCCTGGCCCTTGGCGTTCTCTTTGTTCACCGAAGCCTTGCAGTCTCGCTTCTGGCGGTAGAAGACGAGAGAGTCTGGCCTTGGTTGTCGCCTGCCGCTGCCCCGGCGGGCGGGTCCTGGTGTCCTGGGCGATGTAGGGGAACCCAGCTCATTGCATACGTGCGGGGTGAGTGGTCCCAGGGTCCCCCGCAGAGCAGGTTCCTGACGCCGCACTATCACCTGGTGCGTCTTGACGTACTTGGCTTTGTCGGCCTCCAGCCTCTCTACTGCGCTGGGGGTCCGTCCCCTGGATGGGGTGGAGGGAGAGGCCAGGAGCATTTTAGCAGAGCTGGGCAGGACAGTGCCCCATAAACCGCTGGAGGCGCAGTTAGGGAGTAGCCGAGACCAATTGGCTGAGATTCCCCGAGACCTGCAAAGAGAGGGGAATGGTTGGGAGATATCCCTGCCCCTCTCAGGCATTCCTAGGTATAGAATCAGCTAACCACCCAGCCCCCATCTATGTCAGCCAGGTCCATGTCCAAGGAGGAGAGGTTCAGGCCGTGCCTTCCCCTACCCTTGAGAGACAGTGAGGGAAAGCTCTGACTCCTAAGAAATATAGAGCCCTTTGTGGGTCCCCCCACCGTCTAGCCACAGGGCTGTGCAGAGATATTCACAAGCAAGACACTTGGAAAAGGAAGTGGAGCTGGTCCCAGCCCAATTCCCAAAAGTAGCCTTAACCGGAAAAAATACCTCTTCCCAACCCTGCAGCTTTAAACCCAAGACTTTGAGTCTCCCCAGCCACAGGCTGGCCCTGCAGGCCCACCCTTCCTGCCCCAAGTGCGAGGTCAGGGCTATAACCACAGGGTAGGAGCCTCCAGTAATTGCAGCCAACGGTCCCGCCCAGGTCTAGCAGGGCCATCCAGGAAGGAGCAGGAGGTGGTAGCCAGGTCATGACTGCCTGTTACTTCCAGCTCCTCTGTGCCCTAGCTAAGGGGATTCCAGAAAGCCAAGCTATAAACATCCCCTTGTCCAGTTCCTGTATTTTTGTGCCATAGCCCTAGAGAGCAGGAAACTTGCTTCTGAGAATTAGGGATCTGGATTGGAACCCAAGTCTTTTGCTTATGGTCCAGAACCAACTCAGAATGGATCCCTCACTCAGCTATCAGGACTTCCCAGTGGTATCTTGCTTCTGTTCCTGCTCCTGCAAAACCAAGTAATTACCGTTAGAGCCTCATAGTTGTTTCTCTATAACCTGCCTGCCCAGAAATCTGCCCTCAGGCTCCCTGCTCCCTTCTCATCCTGAGACCTCTGACCCTTCTCTTTCTCTTCCAACTCCCTGGTGCTGGGGAAAGGGGCAAGGAGGGGCTGTAAATCAAGAGCTGACAGTTTCCTTGGTAGTTAAAAGAATGGGCCACCCACAAGGCTCAGCACATCCCATCCCACCCCACCCCTGACCCCCTACTCTCCCCAGCCCCCAGCAGCTAAGAAGGTCACATTAGTGCTAGGGACTGAGGGAAACTTAGATCTGGAGGCAACAAAGCAATAGAACAGCCAGAGATGTAAGGGGAATGTGTTAGGTGTACACCCTGCCAACTCCACCCCTATGCCTAACCTGTTCAAATTTTCTCAACCCCTGGAACCCCTGCTCATCTAGTTCACAGTAAGTCTGCTCAGAAGCAATTGGTGACTGGAGCGCAGACAGCAAGGACTGCCTGGCAGTGTCCTGTCCCCCTTGTCTTCTCCCAGGCAGTGGGTCAGATTCCAAGGTCCCAGGAGGGAACAGTGCTTGTCTGACCTCATGGGTCTTCTCCCTGTCCCTGAGTAGGGAGGCTATAAAAAGTCCCTAAACACAAGGACCAAAATAATCTGCTGTCTCCTGCCTCTTCCCTGCCTCTGGGCAGGCTTTAATGCTAGACCACAGACAGCCCACCTTAGAAGGCTGGTGGCAGTCCCTGTCCCCTTGTCCCTTTGCCTATCTTCTCCCAGTCCCAGTCTCAACCCTGCCAAGGCTTGGGTTCTGGGCATGGGCTGGCTTCTAGGTCAGTGGTTTGGGACTAGCAGGCCCCTGTGTGCCCCCTACCCAAACTGGGCTCAGGATGCACTCACCTCTGAGTGAGGAGGCTGAATTGCAGGGGTCCCTGGACAGGTCCAGACTGAGGGCAGGAGGGACAGCAGGGACCAGAAGTAACTTTGGTGGCAGCCAAACCTCACTCAATCTCCACAGGAAAAGCTAAGCCTCCACCCCCACCTCCCCAGATTAACCCTTGCTAACCCAGAGCCTGGCATCAGTTAACTCCTTCTTGATCGCAGCTCAGCGAAAGGACCTGGAACTGGGTCCATCTTCTTTATATTACAGGTGCTCAAACAGGCACTGCCAGGTTAAATGGTTTGCCCTGGGGGCGCCTTGAATTTGGGGGCAGAGCTAGGGCTCCAAGCAAGGTCTCTGGAACCCAGGCTCCCTCCAGAGGCCTGGGGCAGGAAGGCTGACTGGGAGGCTCTGCTGAGCCATGGTAGATGTGACAGTGAGCTGGAAAGCAGAGCACAGAGCAGGGTTCTAGCCCACTGGCTTTTTTCCCTCTGTGGCAGTTTTAGGCCTGGCCTGACTGTCGGGAGGAGGCAAGTCTACTCTCCCTAGAGGCAATTCCAAGCATCTGGGCAATTCCAACCCCCATCCCCTTTGGTGCCCCCAAGGCTGGGGGCACTGGTGCTACAGAAAGGAAGGTGAGCCTGGCCTAGCAAAACTAAGCCCATTACAGGTGCCCCTGCATATTGTCCCCTGATGGCAAGTGGGACCAGCAGGCTAGAAGGACGATGATGAGGGAGGTTTCTGGGCTCAAACCTCTATCCTTTGGCCCCCTTCCTCCTCTTACCCCCACATAGGGACTCCTAGAGTTGGGACAGTCTCTTTTGGGAGGATTTTTTTTTTTTTTTTTTTTTTTGTCTTTTTGAGACAGGGTTTCACCATGAAGTTCAGGCTGGCCTTGAACTCGCAATGGTCCTCTTGCTTCAGCTTCCTGAGTGCTGGGATTATAGGCATGTGCCACCACGCCTGGTCTGGGAGGACGTTCATCTCAAAGAGATGCTTTACCCCACAAGAGAACTCCCCCAAACTCCCTCTAGTTAAATGGCTCCACACACCTGGGATTTAAACCCAGGGCTCCTTCTAACTGGTCATCTAGCTCAAGTCCTCTCCCCTCTTCGAGCACTTTTTAATGTTTGTGCAGTATGTTCACCCCTATGCTCTCAGATTTCCCTCGGCTCCCAGTGTGGACTCCAGACCTGGGTGCAGCCAGGAGACCAGTTCCACTTAATGGGTAAGGAAATGGACAGAATGGGGGACAGCCCAGAGCCCCACTTCCAAGTCTACTCTTTCCCCTGAATCCTCTGCCTGTCAGCAAGGTAATGAGTGTGACAACCCAAAGGCCATCTGCTAAGAGATTGTTACTCTACCTAGGGGGGAATTTTTGTTTGTCTGTCTTTTTGAGACAAAGTCTCACTATATAGTTCAGGCTGGCTTTGAACTCATTATGTAGCCCAGGCTGGTTTTGAAATTGCAATGATCCTCCTGCCTCAGCCTCCTGAGTGCTAGGATTATAGGCATATGCCACCATGCCTGGCTGTTTTTTTTTTT